>CAUYRH010022708.1:0-47735 GCA_963574655.1 Perodicticus potto | reverse complement strand
TAACAACAGACTCCACAGAAATTCAAAAAATCCTTAATGAATATTACAAGAAACTCTATGCTCAGAAGTATGAAAATCTGAAGGAAATAGACCAATACTTGGAAGCACGCCACCTTCCTAGACTTAGCCAGAATGAAGTTTGAATGTTGAACAGGCCTGTATCAAGTTCTGAAATAGCATCAACTATACAAAATCTCCCTAAAAAGAAAAGCCTGGGACCAGATGGCTTCACATTAGAATTATACCAAACCTTTAAAGAGGAACTAGTACCTATATTACTCAACTCGAAAACAGACCAATGGAACAGAATAGAGAATCCAAAAATAAACCCACACATCACTATTGAACTTATTTTTGACAAAATTGCCAAGAACATATAGAAGGGAAAGGACAGTTTCTTTACTAAATGGTGCTGAATATCCATATGTGGAAGATCTCTAATATATCTCTTGCCACATGCAAACATCAAATCAAAATGGATTAAAAGGCTAGGCAAGGTTGCTCACACTTGTAATTCTAGTACTCTGGGAGGCTGAGGTGGGAAGATCACTTAAGGTCAGGAGCTTGAGGCCAGCTTGAGAAAAAAGGAGACTCTGTCTCTACTGAAAATAGAAAAAATCATCAGGGATGATGGCATGCACCTGTAGTTTCAGCTACTCAGGAAGCTGAGGCAAGAGGATCACTTGAACCCAGAAGCCCTGGAGGCTGATGACATCACCTCAAGCAACAGAGTAAGAGTCTGTCTCCAAAAGAAAGGGAGTGGGGATTAAAGTTATACATTTTCTGAAACTATGACCCTATAAAATAAAACATTGGGACATTGGGAAAATACTTCAGGACATTGGCTGGGCAAGGACTTCTTTGAGTAATACCCCCAAATCACAGGCAACCAAAGTGAAATTGGACAAATCAGATTACATCAAGCTAAAAAGCTTCTGCACGCCAAAGGAAACAATTAACAAAGTGAAGAGACAACTCATAGAATAGGAGAATATATTTGTAAACTACTCATCTGACAAAGGATTAATAACTAGAATATATAAGGGCAGCAACTCAAAAGAAAAAACATCAAATAATCTGATTAAAAAATGGGCAAAAGATCTGAATAGACATTTCTCAAAGGAAGACATATAAAGGCCAGTGGGCATGTGAAAAAAATGGGCAGCATCATTAGTCATCAGAGAAATGCAAATCAAAACTATAATCAGATATCATCTCATCCCAGTAAAAATGGCTTTTAACAAAAAGAAAGTTAATAACAAATGCTGGCAAGGATATGGGGGGGAAGGGGAACCCTCTTACACTGTTGGTTGGAATGTAAATTAGTGCAACCACTATGGAAAACAGTATGGAGGTTGCTCAAAAAGACTAAAAATAGAACTACCATATGACCCAGGAATTTCACTGCTGAATATAAGGGGAATTCAGTATATCAAAAAGGTATCTGCACTCCCATGTTTATTGCAGCACTATTCATGATAGTCAGGATATGGAATCAACCTAAGTGTCTATCAGTGAATGAATGGATAAAGAAATTGTGGTACATGTACACAATAGAATATATCATATAGTCACAAAAAGAATGAAATCCTACCACACACACCAACATGGATGGAACTGGAGAGTATTATGTTAAGTGAAATAAGCCAGACTCAGAAAGACAAATCTCACTTGTTCTCACTCATTTGTGGGAGCAAAATATCAAAAACAGTTAATTGATCTCATGGAGTCAGAGATTAGAATGACAGAAACCCGAGGCTGGGAAGGGTTGTGGGAGGTGGGGATAAAGTGGGGAATGGTTAATGGGTACAAAAGATAATGAATGATATTTGATAGAACAACAAACTGATTATAATCAACAATAAGTTTGGGTATACTTTAACTAAAAGAGTGGAATTGGAGTGTTCCTAACACTAAGTAATGTTAAATGCTTGAGGTGATGGATACCCTGATTACCCTGATTTGCTTAATTCAAAATAGCCTGTATCAAAACATCACACGTACCCTATAAATATATAATAATAAGAACCCATAATAATTAAAAATTAAAAAAGGAAGTGTTATAGGAATTCCGAGGGGCCACAAAGGAGACTGCCATTAGGTAGACGTTGTAGGAGGAGCAGAATTTCAACAAGTAGATATGGAGTCCGTTCTTGGATTGGGTCTCAACGCTTATTTTTCTGAGTGCCTGGCTTGTGCCGTACACACGATGCAGTAGGCTCTTTAACAAATTCTCTAGTTGGATGCTAGCCACTTTGAAGTAGGTGAGGAATCATGGACTTGAGTCTTTGTTCTTTTGCTATAACTGGACATAAATTGCATAAGCCCTACTTCTTTTCTGGCCTCTGATTTTCCCCAGCTAGGAAAATAGTGTTACGGAGGGGGCTGGGTGTAAACTTGCTCATGAGTTTCTGGTTCGGATTACATTAAGTTAATAAATGCAAATTTTTTTGCAAGCCAAAATGAAATATACAGACAAGAGACTATTTCCACTATTCTTGTTATTGTTATAAAAACTAAAAAAACCAATTCCATATGCTTCACATTTAGTCAATAACCTTTTTCTTGAGTAACTATTGGAAGTAGGATCTGGGGATACAAATATGATTAACATCCAGCCTCCATCATTGGGATCTAAAAGGTCTAGGAAAGGAGACAGTAGGTACTATTGATGGCATAAACTTATTGTGCTACCACAAAGGCTGGGCTGGATTTTGGAAAGAGTTCTGTTTTTTCCTAGTGTTAGGGCAGGTGGTTATGCTAAAGACAAAAACTTCAAAATTAGAAATCAATTGGCATGCTCTAGCATAAAACAGAATTTAAAAGGAGGTGAAATTTAAAAATAAATTTGAACTTATACTATGTTCCAGGTACTGTCATATCCATCATCTTCATAAAACACTAGGTATTATATTATACCCATTTTATAGATGAAGAAGATGAGACTCAATGAGGTTGGACAACTTCTCAAAGTTTATAAAAGTAGGAAGCATAAAGCCAAAATTTAAATCCAGGTAATGTAACTGCAAGCTTGATTTTTTTCCTGGGACTCTTTCTTGCTTTTATTTTTTTCTGATCAGCTAACGTTCTATAAAACTCATTCTATGCTAATCTCGATGAACTTTCTTCCTTGGATTGTTTTTCCCAGGAGAAAGACTAATCTATGAAGAGGGAGATTTGACAGTCACCCTTTCTACTGTCATTTCCCCTTGTACTTCCTATGATAAACCCCTTCTTCCTCTTTGCTACTTTTTCCTGATTTCTACCTGTCCTCCAAACCCAATGAAACTGCCAAGGAGCAAAGAATCCCAACAACTAAGGAATCTTCAGCGGGATTTCTTTTTCTCCTCAGCCACCACCCCGTAAATCCTGGGACAAAACACACTGAATGAAGGAATAAACCTGCATATAATTCTATCCAAGGAGTCTATGTACCAAAATCTGACTATACCTTAATTTTGTGGAGCTGTAAGGAATGTCAAATTTGCTTATTTTATCGATGAAAACTGAGACCCAAGAAGGTGAAAGGACTTGCCCAAGGTCATACACTGGTGAGAGGCAGGGTGTGAACCAGAGCCCACATCTGATTCCCAGGCAAATCTAATGCCTCTTCACTGAAAATCACTTGTCTCTTCAGCTTTTCCCTTTAACAACTCAACTTCCGTAAGATCACTGCCTTTTCAAGAAGAAAGCTCAGTGCTGCTGTCTCTGCAAAGCCAGAAGCCAGGGCCCCCTCCTTGGCCTCCTCTCTCATCAGCTCATGTCCTCCTCTAAAGAACAGGAAGTGGTTTTGTTTTTTAGCTCTGAAAGCACATTGTGGGGGGTGGAGAGGGGGATTTGGAGAAGAGAGTTCCTGTACATGATGGCCAAGAGGGATCAGCAGACACTATGCTCTTGCTTGAAGAAGGGGAAGATAGAAGATCAGACATTTAAGGGAAAGGCGAAGGTTGCCCTGAGTCCTATGCAGAATGTGATCTCATCAAGAGCTTCCCCAAGCCCCAGGGCAGGGCTTCCCTTCCCTGCTGATTCCCTGCTCTGTTCTGACAGGGCTGGATGCCAGAGTGGGGCTTGAGGTAGCAGCACCAGGGTGGAAAAATTTTCAGGAACTTTATACAGACAACCTCCCATACTCTCCCCATCCTCTGCTAGCACCCACAGCTTCCCCTGCCAAGAGAGGAAGGAGGAACACATTATTCAGTTAATAATTTATGTCCTGAAAAGTTTGCTGTGTGAAATAAAGGGAACTTAAGACGACAATAGAGAAATAAAAATTCCTGAGTCTTCTCTTAAAGGATGGAGGCATACAAATGATGTTTGTTGATGACCTAGTCCTGAAACATAAGTCTGATTCTCTCATAGATGGGTATGAAACAAGCAAGGAACCCTCCCCCCCCCCCGACAGTCAGCCAAGTTTTGTCTCCTCCTATTGGTGGGATCATATCAAAACTTAGCACTAACATCCTGGGTCATCAAAGAACACAGATGCATGGAACGCTAGGCCTGGAAGAGATTGTGGGCATTTTTCTCTATCAGGGGCTCTCAAATCTGGGAGCCTGTCAGAGTCATGTAGGGAGCTCATTACAACCAGGCTGGCATTGTCAACTGAGGTGGAGAGGTTCAAGGAGGGAGCTCAGCGTTGGGTAGCTGAGTTTGAGGTGTGGGCTAAACATGTGAGGGAAGTGTGGTACAGGCTGCTGGACACACAGGCCTGGACCTCAGGGAAAGATGGAGACAGGTCTTGAGGCATCATGAGCACATGTAGTATTTAAATAAAGTCCTATGGCTGGCTGAGGTTATCAAAGGAATGAGAAGACAGAAGGGCCAAGGACCTGGCTCAGGGACCCTTTAGCATCAAGAGGAGACTGAGAAGGAGTGACCATGAGCCAGGAGGAAAACCAGATCAAGTGTTTCCAGGAGCAGGAAGTGACAAATTAGGTCCAATGCCACTGACAGCTGGAGTGAGATGAGGGTTGACAATTGATTAATGGATTTATTTACTGGGGAACACTGGCTAACTTTACAGGAGTAGCATTTGACGTGTAACCTCATGGAACGCCACAGTGTGACAACTGACTATATTTAGAACTCCACAATTGTGTATTTTGTCTTCTCAGTTAGGCTATTGACTTTGTAATATCTAGAATGATGAATCAGCATCTCCTCAGACCACAGGGTCTCTGGTGGCTGCAGGGCCCTATGGAGCCCACTGTAGGCCCTGATACAGTTTGCTGACAGACCCACCTGAAGACCTCTTGGTTGGCTTACCTTGGGCGCAGAATTTTAGTTCCTTGGGGTCAGTGATGCTCTTTCTGCTTTCCCGGATTACAGCCCTGTTCTTCTTGGTTTCTCCCCAGAGATTGGTGCCTCCGTACATGCTGGGAATGTTGAGAATGGCAATGCCTTCCAGGAAGATGTTGCTTAGGTCCACCCCAACCCCATCACACTGAGAGACAGAGAGAAAAGGCCATCTGTTAGTGTCCTCACTGTATTATAACCCAAGGTGCTGTTTGTAAGGACCTGTCATGTCCTTATTGCGAGCCGCCACCTGATGACCTGAGTGGTCATCTCAGTCACCCAGATCTTCATCCTAGGATGCTACTGCCCTGCTGGACCATCATAAGCTGAATCTTGGGCCAAGCTGTATAGGCTTAATGCTTTAACCACTGTGGTAAGAGAGGGAGGTCCAGTCCTGGTCACTTCTGGGGAAGACAGCGCAAGACTCCAGGGATTATCTTAAGGTCTAGAAGTGCTTTAGGAACGGTTATCAAATCAACAGCAAAACTGTTCTGCAGCCCAACCTCATTATCACCAATTTTGCCCCTTCCCGACCATTGTGAAGATTTAATGGGACACTGAATCCAGAACCTAACACATAGTATATTGTCAACAATAGAGACAGTTTTCATTTCACCACCTCTCATTTTATCTCTCCTGGGAGAAGTACTTTAATACTTGGATGGTATTCAGCATTTACCTGTCTCTTGTACCAGTACTGTATGTGCAATTTTGGCGTATGTGCTTGCTGAGGTGTCCGAGTTTCTTTATCCATCCTCCACCACCCTCATCTCCCACCAGGTCCAAAAGGACAGAGGCTTGAAGTGCATGTCTCATATAGCCATAAAGTCAGCTCACTTTGGTATAATCCTTATCAACACAGCAAGAAATACATCGGTTCTGATCCTTGTTTCTCAGGATTATAGGTAGTTTACCTCATTTGCAGAAGAAAAAACTAAACCCAAAGAGGTGATCTAAGTTATCCAAGATTGCACAGCTGATGAATAACAGAGTAGGGATTTAAACTTGGGGGATTCAACTATGATGTCCATGGTATTTATCTCGCTTATTCTGAGAAAGGCATACAATAAAAATCCACTGCCTCCAGGTTACCTACAAACCTAAACTTCCAGAGATTTCTCCATAGAGAAGAAATAGAAGGGTAAGGCTTGTTGTCTGTCATTCATACTGACTTAGTTCCTGGTTTTCTCGAAGTACTTTGGAGTTCTTAATGTATGTTACCTTATCCCTATGATTTGCTTTCCCCGCTACAAGACGGAATAAAGTGAGTTTCTCTGGGAACTGGGAACTCACTTTTTCACTGGAAAGTTCTGCGGATTTGATGGATCTCTTTATGTCGATCCACATTCTCTCTCCTTGCTTCCACCCATTGGTCCTATTCTCTCTTCTGAAGACAGACAGAATGACTCTCCTTTCTCCTCATGGGGCCAGCCTACCAGATCCACAATAATCATCCTCATTATGATTATGCCTTTGCATTAAGCGTTGCTATCTTCTATATAAGATTTTATACACATCTCATTCATTATCTTCATAATGATCCTGTAAGTTAGTGCCTATGACTACCCTGTTTAACATTTGAGAGAACTGAGGCACAGAGAAAGTTAAGCAACTTGCTCAGAGGTATACAACATGTGAGTGGAAGTGCACAGATTTGACGGCAGGCAGAGCCCAAATCTTTTTTTCCCTTTTTCTAGGAGTCTGAGCAGTCTTTATCTCTCCTTCCATTCACACCACTGGTCGTACCTCCTCTGGATTTGGCACTTCAACTTTCTTCACCCTGTCCTGTGGGTCTTGGTTTAAGACATTTCCCCATCCTGGCTGCCCTGTTTTGCACACTCTCCAGTTTGTTAGCCTCCTGCTTGGTAAGGTTCCCTGCATTGAAAACAACATCAACAGCAGAGTCTGATGGGCAGGTGAAACAACACCAGCACTTCGTGGGCCTGGAATTTTATAACGCTCTCATGCCCTGGAAATGAGGTAAGGTGCAAGGCCCATATAAGAGCTCAACACTTGTTACCCATCACATTATCCTTATTATTATTATATTTGAACAAGGTTACATTAGCCCTTTTGTTAGCAGCTAGACAATAGCATCACTTTAGCTTGAATGAGTGGTCCTCTCAGTCACCCAGACCTTCATCCTAAGATCTTCTCAGCCAGCTCTTCCCTATCCTGAACTTGTGTAGGTTTTTTTTTTTTTTTAAATAACTTGGGCACAAGGCTTTACATTTACATTAATTAATTTCATTTCGCTTTCAGCCCAAGCCTCCCTTCTTTAGGCCAGCAGGCTTATTTCAAATCTTTATTCTGTGACCCTTTGTCATAGCTTCCCAATTGTTTGGGGATTAAGTTATTAATACACATGTATAAGGGGCAAAATCAATGCCTAAGTCCTTCCCCTGGTCAGTTTAACACAATTGACATTGTGCATTAATAGCTGCCCTATCAGGACTGCATCTTCAGGATGCTCACCCTGCCCACTTCATTACAAGGCAGACTCACAGAAGGTAGAGTGAGGGAAGCCTGAGAGATATGCCCTATTCTTCCATAAGTGAGTCCTCATGAGATTAAGACCTTCTCTGTGGTTTTCCAACTAACTTATTAATAGTGGAGCTAGAAGCATATCTAGGTCTTAAACCTCAAGCCTGTGTTCTTTCCACTAAAATATAAGACTTTGTGCTGAGATCAAATAGCATTTCCTAAATGACCACCCTACCATCTCTATCAGAAAAGGAATAAAAGGAACATGAAAACCCATATTAAGTTATCAGAATCTGTATAGAGAGGGCCAGTACTTGGTTAGTGACCTGTTCTAGAATCTTTCCAGAAATTGGAATGAAGTATACTAGTCTGTGGTCTCCAGAGCATACCTTACTTACATTTTTTTGAAAACAGGGTAACATTTGTCTATTTGCCTTTCATTGGATAGAACTGACTCTGTTTTCTAAATTTGTCAAGGTGGCCCCAAAAATGACACCTACAGGTTTGTCCAGAAAGTTGTATTCAAACATGTTTGTGTTTTCCAAGGCCAGTTACCTCTCTGTTGATCTACCCTTATTTCTGGAAGCCACCTTTACCATCTGCTCTTCCATCTTTAGTGTAGGGCCACTTTCTCAGGAAAAGGTCAAAACTTATCCAGAATGGCGAAATTGTATTGACCTATGCTTTTCATTGTTTTTTGGTTCTTCGGTTTTTGGTTTTGCCTCAAACATTGTCTAACATTCTAATTGGCCTTCAGTTTGTCTGAAGCCAGGCTGACACGTCTGAGTTCTGAATTGCTTTTGTGTATTCATAATTGGTTGTGTGCCCATACCCTGCCTTACATGTATGTGTATAGTCCCCTTAAAGCACAGCCTCAACTAGACTCAACTAGCAACCTCTGCTGCTGTCACAGTGACTTAAAAACCAAACTCCTTCCCTGTTTACTCTCTATGTGATTAATGTATTAGAAATTTATTTTGGAATGTCTTCCACCCTTTTATTCTTCACTCACATATTCCTAATTAGGGATTTAGGCTAGAGTTCCACTGGGTCACACTTTCTGTTTTTGTTTTTGTTTTTGGTTTTTTTTGAGACAGAACCTTAAGCTGTCACCCTGGATAGAGTCTTGTGGCATCACAGCTCACAGCAACCTCCAATTCCTGGGCTCGAGCGAGTCTCTTGCCTCCGCCTCCCAAGTAGCTGGGACTACAGACACCCGCCACAACGCCCGGTCATTTTTTGGTTGCAGCCATCCTTGTTGTTTGTCGGGCCGGGGCTGGATTTGAACCCGCCAGCTCAGGTGTACGTGGCTGACGCCTTAGCCTGTTGAGCCACAGGCGCTGAGCCGGGTCACACTTTCTGAACGGTCACTTCCCCTCTTGTTGGAGTACACATCACCTCCCCCTCCTGGTTGTAGTCATTTCTGTGTCACCTCAATTTACTTATTGTTGGTCAAAATATCCCCCACCCTTCTGAGAGGTAATAATCATGTTAGCAACTCATGCTTGGTGAGAGCTTCCTTGGGCACTGTGTCAGCATTCGCCCATGTTATCTCTTGAGACCCTCACATGATCACGATGAGGGAGGCACCTGCTATCCCCAAATGACAGGGCCTTGCAGAGGGTCAGGTACCTTGCTCAAGGCTCCATAACTTGCCATGCTACAGGATGGCACAGCTAGGCTGCGAACCTAGGCAGTCAGAAGCCACATGCTATGCTGGGGATGAGTCAGTAAGGCACATCAGGAATTTTGCTGATGCTAGACTTATAGCAAAATTAAACGTACAGCTGTTTGAATAATTGAAATCTCCCACCATTGCTCTATCTTGTGCTTTGAGCAGCGCCTGCCACATGGATATTCGTATTAATATATCTTGTCTCTGTGCCAGGTTTGTAAAAAAAAAAAAAAGTATCCCACCCAGCACAGTCCTTGGCAAATAGTATACCACAAAGTCACCTTTGTTCCCTCTGGCAGTTTCAGTCTGCTGTGTCTCCCCCATCTCTGTCCACAGCCAGCTCCGAGTGTTAGCTATCAACTTGGTAAAATGCTCTTTCCTCCGAGAGCAGACAGTTGTCACTTTGCCTTCTGATAGTTTGTTCCCTCCTGCTATAATCTCTCCGGGTCTTATGTAGACTCTAGAGAGGTCAGAAAGAATAGGAGAGGTGGGGGGAGGGAGCCCTGAGCCCTGAGGTCTGTTTCATTTTGGTGTCCCCCACCTTGGAATGGTACCCACCTGGAAGGTGAGAGGCAATGTCTCAGAAAGAACTTGCCTAGGCTTGGAGGGAGAGACTATGTTTGAAATCTCTGCTGTGTCATTGCCAGCTGTGTGATCCTGAGTTGGTTCCTTAACCTCTCTGAGCTTTAATTTGCAATCTGTAAAATGAGGGATGGGCAATAACATCTCAAGGGGTTGACTGGTCTCTGGAAGGCAGTCCCATTCCATGACCGTCTGCACCATCCTTAGTGTCCCCGACCTCGTGCCATGAGGAATATTTCTTTCTGAAATCACTCTCTCACTACGCCAGACTTTGCTGGAGTATTTTAATGGCCTTTTGGCTCGACTCATGCTGATGATAGCCTTGCCAGCCCACCCCTGCGTGCCCTTTCTCCGGGGTTCTTGGCCTAAGCATCACCCACTGATTTCCTTCAAAAGCCCAGCTGGCTTCAGTCTCAGGAAAGGTGCAAGCCTGCCGCGCTGAGTCTGGGCAAGTGGAGCCCAGACTGGAGCTCTGTCGGCCTAAATGGAACAGGGGCCCCGAGGCCGGCTCCCGGCGGGTTCCCGAGCTATATCCTCCAAGTGTTCCATGACGTCAGCCGGCCCCCTCCTCCTGCCCGGACCTGGGGCAGCTGCCGGGGAGAGCGAAGGAGGGCGGCGGTCCCTGCGCACCACTAACCACCCTGACCTAGGGCTGGGCTGGCAAGCTCTCCTCCGCGCGGGGGCTGCTCTGCCGCGGGACCCAGGTATTTATAGCCCGGCGTGGGGCCGAGACAGAGAGCTCTCGTCCGTAGAGACGAGCGCGCACACGCTCCAAATCGTGCTCCCAGTGTGCCCGGCCTCGGGCGCCCAACGTCGAGCCTGCTGGGTCCGGGGCGGTGCTGCGGCCGCGGGGTGGGAGCCGGGGCCCCGAGGCCAGCCCGGCTCCTGCCGGTTGGAGGCAGTTCGGGGGTGCGCCCGAACCCAGGCCCAGCGGCCCGCGCCCGCCTCCCCCCAGGCGCCGGCAGCTGTCGGCCACGTTCCGCATTGGTACCCCTGGCGAAGACAATGCCCCCCAGGTCTGGTCCCTTTCCCAGCCAGGGATGGCTGGTGGGTGTGGTGGAGGGCGGGCGCACAGGTAAGCAGAGACTGTGTGCAAATGAAACGCTCCGGGAATTCGCATTCGTCCTCTTCCCTGCGCATCGAGTCTGGGATCCCTACTGCCACACATTCAGGGGCAGAACCCGGCCCGCCGGGTCCCCCGCCCTAGCGGAGAGGGACTGAGAGCCAGGCGGCGAGGACGGAGGGAGGGGGCCTCCTTGCCTGCCTGTCGCGACCTGAAAAGGCGACGGACGAGGCCTCCTGCTTCTCAGCCCTGCCAGTCCTGTTTCTGAAGGTCCTCAGGGGAGGAGATTCCACAATTTATTTGATGACCTGTTTCAGTTTTTAGCAACTAGTAAATTCTCCCTTCTTTTAACCTCGATTCACCGTGCCACGGATTAGGCAGATATTTTTGTGGTTGGGATGCAAGTTTTTTGCTAGAGTCCTGCCTTTGGGCTGTGTCTGGTTTTAGGAATGACCTCCTCCAGGCCAGTTCTCCACCGCTCCGGAGGCGTTTGTCCCCTTTCAGCTTGAAATGTCCTCATTCTTGGTCACCCTGCCACAGCGCTATGATCCCTCCCATCATTCATGATTCCTTCTTGGTCTTTCTTTATAAAAATCTTTTTATTCTGAGTATTTCCATGTGTCTAGGAGACTAGAGAGAATAACAAGGCACCGTGTGCCTCCAAACCCAGCCTCGGCAATTAGCAACTGTTTACTGTGTGCAATAGGAATCCTGCTGTAACTCCACCCCAGTTCGCTTTTCCATACTGAACAATTTTACAGCAAATTCCTGAGATTATATGATTTTATCCATAAAGACATATATCTTTCAATAAGGACTATTACTTACTATTACCCAATACTATTATCGTTTTTAAAAAGTAACAATTCCTCAATATCAATAAATGTCCAGTAATTGTTCACATTTCCTTTGTGGTCTCATTGTTTTACAGTTAGTCTGAAAGGTCTTCACATTACATTTGCTTGATATATCACTTAGGGTTCTTTTGATCTAAATCCCATATTCTTTTTTCCTTTTCTTTATTAAAGAAATGGGTCATGTGTCCTATAGAGCAGGGCTTCTCAAATTTATCGTGCACACAGATCACTTCAGGGTCTTTTTAAAAAGCATATTCCAGTCAGATCACTTCATGGTCTTATTAAAAAGCACATTCCAGTCGTGGTGTGGTGGCTCATGCTTGTAATCCCAGCACTTTGGGAGGCCAAGGCTGGAGGATCACTTGAGGCTGGAAGGTGAAGGTTACACTGAGCTATAATTGTACTACTGCACTTACTCCAGCCTGGGCAACATAGCAAGACCCTATCTCTTAAAAAATAATTTAAAAAGTAGATCATCATTCAGGATTCAGGAGGTCTGGGTGAGGCCTGAGACCCAGCATTTGTGACATGCTCCTCGGTGATGCCCATGCTTAGTAAGGCTGTAGTATTTTCCAGATTTTGGATTTTGCTGACTGCATTGCTGAGGTATCTTTTAAACATATTCTCAGTCTGTCCCCTGAATTTTCACTAGATTAGTACTTTTGGAGGCTTGATCAGATTCAACACTGGTTTTTTGGCCAAGAATACTTCATTAGTGGGGCTGTATATTTCCTATTACATCTCATTAGGAGGCTCATAATTTGACTGTCTCTTTTTGGTGATGTTTAGATTGGTCAGTGGGTTCAGGTGTTGTTAGCCTAAACCTTCTATTACAGAGTTCTTCATTAGCCAATGATGATCCTTGTCTAGGCTCATTATTACAGTCTCCTAATGGTAGGATGCCCATGAGGACATCCTAGCACCCTTTCTGTGACTTCCTCCTAAGCCTCTACAGATGCTATTTACTCCATTGATGTTTTCCTATATAAGTTCCAAAAAGGATCCTTCTTTCTTTCTCCTTTCTCTGTTTCTGTTCTTTCATGAAATCAAAGACCAGAGGGTCTTGAAAGTTCACCCAGTCCAATGACCTCATTTGTACAGATGAGAAACAGACTGGGGAATGGCCCAGTGTTGCATGGCTAATTAGAGTAAGCTGATCTGGACTTAGACCTGTGGTCATTTAGAGTGACAACCAGGAGGCCATGAGTGACTTTATAAGAGGAATTTGGCCATCGGATGAGGGCTGAAGCACAGAATCTTAGAATGGTAAAGCCAGATGGGATATTAGAGATCACTCCTAACTACCAAGATGAGACTAATGAGGCCCAAAGTTGGTGAGTGGCTTTCCCCAATTACACAGCTGTCTCCTAGATAGGATTTAACTAGGGACTCTGGGGTGAGTAGGGAAGATGGCAATGAGGGAACAGGGTTGAAATAGCCAGGTAGTTTGGTGACACACACCTTTTAGATAGAATCGAAAAGGGAAATATGATTGAGGAAAAGGTTTTTCATGTTGTTTGTTGAATGAATGAATGAACAGAGAGAAGAGGAAGTTGGGATGCCTAGGATGGGAGGTAGAGGGAGTAGCAGAGATGCTGGAGAGAGTGGTGGGACATTGGTCTGGGGATGATACTGGGGTCCTTTCCCTTTGAGAGAGAGAACTAAGCCAGGGGGTAGCTCTTTTGAGGAGGGAAGTAGCCAACTGCTCGGCCATGTCTAGGGAAAACAATATTTCAGTTACAGTGGGGAGGAAGGGCGAGGGCTAAGAGAGAGGTGGACAACATCCTGACACAGTTGAACAGGAGGTAGGATGGGCTGAGACGGGGTTAGGCAGTAGGGGAGGGTGGCCTCCTCTGATGGGGAAGCCTCCAATGGACAATAATGGCAGAGGTGGCTGACACACACCTGACCGAAATCCTCCCCGGACGCTGCGACACACACTCGCACACTGCCTCTGACAGGACACTGACAGGCATTAGGCAAAGAGAAAGCACCTTGTGGGGCCCAGGGGCTTTCAGGGCATGGGTAAGGATAGGGTGGTGTGCTCATCGCAGTGAGAGCACTTCTGCTACTGCAGGAGGGGGGGTCTCTCCCTGAGCAGTAGCTTGGCAAGTTGGAGTGTGAGTTAGACTACTGAGAAGGCTGGAACCCTGTGTGTCCCCTGTGGTTTGGAAAGAGAAGACTAGCTGAGAAAGAGGGTAAGTCAGGAGCTAATGAACGCCAGTTAGGGTAGCCTGAATCGTTCTGCATAGAGGCCACAGCATTGGAGCCTACTTACTTTTTTTTTTTTTTTTTTTGCCTTATACACTATCTAAATTACCCATTAGCTCTTTTCTGCCTATTAAAATCCTACCCTTCAGCTGGGTGCAGTGGTTCACACCTGTAATCCTAGCACTTGGAGAGGCCAAGACGGGTGGATTGCTTGAGCTCAGGAGTTTGAGACTGGCCACAGCAAGAGTAGGGCCATCTCTATTAAAAATAGAAAAATTAGCTGGGTGTAGTGCCAGCTACTCAGGAAGTTGAGGCAAGAGAATCGCTTGAGCCCAAGAGTTTGAGGTTGCTGTGAGGATGCCATCATATTCTACGCAGGGTGACAAAGTGAGCCTCTGTCTCAAAAATAAAATAAAATAAAATCCTACCCTTTCAGGTCAAAAACTGTCTACTTTCTGAGGCTCTTTGCAATGCTTTAGCTAGAGACTGATCTTCCCCTTCTCAGTTTTGCTGCTCTGCTCTTTCCCCTTACATGTAGTTTAAATTCTGCCACGTATTATGCATATGTGCCTGTCCCCAGGGAGACTTTAAGCTCATGGAAAGTGGGGGCAACATCTCACACAGCTCCGTGTTCTCCATAGTTCCTGATACATCTCACCCATATCAGGTGTCCAGTCTAACTCTCTGTGGATTGAAAGAATGTGTGGAGAAGTCCTAACATGGAAATAGAGGTGTTCTTTGAAGAAACAGACAAGGCTTCCTTTCAGATGAATTCCCACAGCCTTGCTGGATGAGGATAGTGACTAAGTAAAGTGGACTGAATTTCCAGGTGGAGAGAAATAGGAAGGTTAATCTAAGCCTTCATAACGTGGTTCTCTGATCACAAAGTAAATTCATTTGTAAACACCTGGTGACAAGGGCAGGGCACATGCGGTGTATTTTATGTGAGAGACACATCCAGAGACAGGAGACAGAAGCATTCATTGGTCCATCAAAAATGATGAGAACATACTTATTCTGTGCTGGACTCAGGAGATGGCAGAAATGGGACACAGCACCTGTCCCTCAGCTGGTCTCAGCAGGTGATGCTAGAGGCAATGGTGTGTTGCTAAAACCTTAACAGCAGGCTCTGGGCAGGAGGCTCAGGGGGTTGGGAGCCCTCACTGTTGCATCCCATGGTGTAAACACTCCCACTGCAGCCAGTTTCAAGATACCCACATGACATCCCTGAGAGGAGAGTTGGGAAGAGATGCACCAGCCGGCAAGCCGGCTCCAGCACACACTAGCTGGAAGCACCAAGGCAGAAAAGGAAGCAGATATCTGCGTATCTGCAGGGCCTATGGCCAGAATAGAGAAATTCATTGGGACTGAAAGAAAAACAGCCAGGGCTGTTTCCTATTTAAGGACATCTGTTTTCTCTAGAAAAGAACTAGAGAGCGTGTTCTCTCTAGTTCAGTGGAGATGAGTGTCAGTGATCTTATGTGTGCTGGGAGGGAAGCAAAGGTGATGCGTGGAGCAGCGCTGATGAATGCTGACGGCGCTATTGGAAAGACAGTCCAGTACTATCTACGCACAAGACTGGCCTGGCATATAGGACACTCTTAAAGGACAGTGGCATCTCATGCATTTGGAGAGCCTGTTTTTGGTCGTTTTAGGAGCTGATGTCTATTGTGGGCAGTTAGACAATAATACTAATGCACACATATGCTATATAATATTAATATATGTAGCATCCACTTTCTGAGTAATTGCTATGAACCAGGTGCTTCATATATCCTATGTTTAATCCTTACAACCGTACAATGTCAGTATTTGTATTCCAATTTTTGCAGGTGAGGAACGTTTGACTTAATGAAATTAAGGAAGGAATTTCTTTTCTCAATTTATCAAGGTTTGTGGTCATCTTCATAAACCTACAGATTTCCTGCACAAGACCAAGAAGCAGGATGCCTGTGAACCCTGCACTTTACAGGCATTATGAGACACATTTAGAGTATTATGGATAGAGGGACTTGACTTTTCATTTTAAGGAGTATACTAAAAAAATGGAGTTTATCCAAGAAGAGTGGTCATGATAGTCACGTGTCTATAAACATGGAGGATGCACCTTCAGCCTGCTGAAGGGCAGTCCCGTGGAGGAGGGGGAGGCATCGTTCTATGTCCCCCAGAGGGTGAATGTAGGCTCAGCGGAGGGGGTCTCGCTCACGCACCCCATACACACTCACTGTGCGGCTGCTTTGCTCCAAGCACTTGCTAAGTGCTAACCAGAAAAAGGTGATGAGCAATAGGACACACAAGCCTTGTTCAGCATCAGGAAGAACTTTCTGAAAGTCAGAATTGCCCAGTAATGCAACAGGCTGCTTGTAAAGTGGTGAGCTTCCTGTCTTTGGAGTGTTAAGGAGGAGGCTTGAATGCCCACTTATCAGAATGTGCTAGAATGAATCTTTTGTTGAATGGAAAGTGGGACTAGAGCTCTTTCCAGTTCAGAGATTCTGAGTTTTATGTTCAGCTTTGCTCTGGCAGGCTAGAGTGAGCTGAACTGAGAAAGTGTCATCACGATCCTGCACTTCTCCCCAGCCTGTCCTTCCAGCTGCGTGCTCTTTGTTCTCTGACAGTGAGCCATGGTGGGCCAGTTAGACTGGAAAGTGGCCGCCATCTGTGACAGGGATGCAGCAGCTCTGGAGGGTTTGTGTGGGCTCAAGGAATGTGGCATTGAAGCCATGTACACACAACCTGCTTAAGAACATCCTATGAGCAGAAAATATTTTCTTCCTCTTTAGCCCTCCTCTGTTGCCGTGCCAGGCGGGCACAATGGCGCCTTTGAGAGGGGCAGCTGGAAGGGGGTGTTGGCAGGCAGGCTGGAAGTAGAATGTTGCAGCTGGGGATGGGGGGGGGCTCAAATTCATTTCCAGGAGTGAGCCGGCACTGGGTGCCAGTTTCCAAAACATAACTGCTATTTCTCGGAGCTCACTGTGGTGGGTTGCCTCAGAGTTGGACAGAAGGCAAAGCTGTTTCCTATCCGCTGCTCCGCCCTCCCTAGGTTTTAAAAAAAACCCTGGGGTGTTAAGGCATTCTTGCTTTGGACACAGATTAACAGGCTTTGCTGTCTGTCTGGGGAGCTGAGGCCAACTTGGGGTGGATGGGGATTTTTGAGGGGTCAAACTTCCCCGCAGATAGAGCTTGGCCCATGGCCACAGGATAGCAGGGCTCAGGGGCAAGTAGGCTTCTGGGCCACAGAGAGGACTCAGAATGAGGACACCATCTGCCCTGCAGGGTCACTTCTCCGAACACACAGCCTCCTGGTGCCCTTGCTGCCACATGGGCTCTGCCCACTCCCTGTCTTAACTCTGGTGGGAAAGAGGTGGGAGAACCCTGGCATTTCCTGCCCCTGTTCACAGTTGTCCCAGACCCTCTGCTACTTTCAAAGATCCCAGCAACATCTCAGAGATGGGCATGGGAGGTCTTCCCACTGGCCACACAGTTAGGAGAAGGCCCAAGTGCCCACTGGCTCCCACTTTGTGTTACAAATGGAGCAAGGGTCCCTTGTATTCTTCCAACAAAAAGGTGTGACCTGAGGCTGGTCAAATGATAATTTCCTTAGTGTACACACTAATTATGGAATGTTTCATACTTGTTTAGTTTTACAATCAGCAAATAACTATTGAGGAAAGACTTTATTTTGGGTACTGTGCTAGGGGTACAGAATGAATAAGAGCAAGTCCTTGCTTCAGAAAGCTGATTGCCTGATGGATTTGCTGAGAGCCCTGAAGGGGAGCCCCTTTATCTACTGAACAGATGCATGTATTAGGCGGCAGGCAGAAGTGTAACGCAGGGGCCATCTCTGTGGCATTGCTGGGGGCCTGGGATCCCAGATCTAGGCTCGAAACTCATCTGATCTTGGCGTGTACGTACGTACTCATCTTTATAAGACTCCGTTTCTCGGTGTAAATAATGGAGAGTGGTTATGAAGGTGAAGTAAGACAATGTAGGAAAGTGCCAGGACAGAGTTTGTCATATAGTAAGTGGCTGCTATTATTATAAACTTGTTGATAATGTGTGTGCACAGTAATATTAATTCAACCTCTTATTAGATTCTATGCCTTTCCTTAGAGAGTCAATTCTTCTACCTTTTTAATGCCTTTTATAGTAAAGGCTAGGATCAAAAAGTTTATGACCTCACAGAGTGAAAAAAACAAAGAGCTATCCAAGAAGACTTATTTATATACCCTGTTCTGTGTCTGTTTAATAACCCATTTGTAAAGGAAGAAAAGGATTATGATGTTTCTCTTTCCCAAGGTTCCTGAATCTCCCGAGTGTGGCGATGAAGATCATGAATTCCTTTGAATAGTATATAAAGTCTAAGAGAAATAATATATTTCCCATTGACAGGTTATCATAGTTCATTATTACTTAAAAGATCTATTTGTTTGGTAGACAGTGCTTGGGGAAAGTTACTCTTTTACTAAGGAACTTGGTGGTAGAAAAGTTAAGCTCTCTGGGGCAGAGGTTAGCTGGGAGTATCTTCCAGAAGGAATCCTGTGGTGGGAGAGTGTTCTAACCCAAGCTGCTGAGTCCTGTGAACTGGGTCTTCTGAGACTTCTTTGGGCCTTGTCTATCAAATATGCTATGGATACCTCAATAGCTACTTTGTGAAAATAAAGCCATAAGAATTAACCTTTAAAAGTTACTCCCAAGTCCCTGGAAGACACAAAGCAAGTGTAGCCAGGAGTCTGAAGACAAAAGAAAATCAAAGCAATTCACAAAGAACAAAAGAAATGGAAAAGGACAGGAAAATAAAAGCATATGGATGAATGGAGGCTTGAAGTGAACTACAGGGTACGCATTTGTAGAAAATAAAAATGAGGGTCATTTAAGAGAGAAATAGTTTTGTGTGTCAGAAACATATGCAAGCAAACAATGGAATTTTATAAGGGGAAATTGACAGAAACAATTTTTCCTTAGTAAGCTGAACAATTCTAACCACCAGTGAAGGAAACTTATAGTCAAAGCATGTTTGGAAGAGGAAGAGCGATGGGGGTGATAAAGCTATGGCTAAAATGCTTAAAATAAATAAAGATTTGAATGAAGCCAAAGAATGGTCCTCGGGAGGTCTAATGTCAAAGAAATAAAGGCTGGGCGGTGCCTGTGGCTCAAAGGAGTAGGGCACTGGCCCCATATGCTGGAGGTGGTGGGTTCAAACCCAGCCCTGGCCAAAAACTGCAAAAAAAGGAAAAGAAATAAAGGCTGATATTATTATAAGATTGAAAAGAGACCAACGTTTTAATAGTACTGATCCCCAGTTAGTGAGGTTGGGGATTATGTTTTTTTTTTTTGCTTCTCTATATTTTAAAATGTTTAAAAATGGATTACTTATAACCCAAATAGATCCAAAAAGATCTTTTAAGTAATAGTGAACTATGAGGAACTGTCAGTTGGAAAAGAGGTTAACACACATATTAGGAAGAAGCAGCAAGAAACTGAGTTAGGGGCATCAGGCGTGGAGAGAGCTGGCAGATGGGCAAGAAGAAGAAATCTGAAGTTCCAAGAGCGGCTTTGGACAGTTTCACAGTGAGGGTGATGCTCTAATGAAGGGGCTGTCAGGCTGGCTGAGGAAGCGGGTAGACCAGAAGGAGGACCTCTCTAGCCTCACTTTTCACTCTAGGGTTTGAAGTACACACAGGTTGCCCCTTTTATTTTCCATGAACCCCAAATCCCTTCTGATGCTCTTCTCAAGTTTCCCTGTGGATGAATATTTCCATGTTGTTCAGTGTGGCTGGGTGGATGGCTGAGTGCTGGCCAATCCCCACTTTCCTTATGCCAAGCTCTAAAAGGCTCTACTTGCCTAAGATGAAAAGAAGGTTTAGATCATACCAGAAGAGACCAAGGCCCGAAGATCTAGTCCAGTCTAATTTAAAAGTGTGCAATACTTAACTACAGGTGGATGACACAGCAGAATAAGAGAAACCCCTCTCCCCACCCATGGAGTTTGAGAGCCATGAGTTTTCTCTTCTGCCACATATGAGCTGGATGAACTTGGCCAAGCCACTTAACCTATAAAGTTCTTGATTTTTCTCTTTTGAAAAATAATGGCACTAGTTTGGATTGGAATATCTAAATGTATCTCCCCAATCTTACAGTACAGTAACCTAATTATTATTTGTGAAGCATCTTTGCGTGCACATGGCTGTGCTGTTGGTTTTAGAATTTAGGATTCTCATGGGTGGGACCCCTGTCATGATATAGATTAAATATTACTAGCACAGTGCCCAGCAAATCCCTTTAAATTTTTTTTTTAATTGAGGTGGAATTAGCCATTTTAAAGTGCCAGTGGCATTTAGTACCTTCACTTACTTTTTAAAGTGTTAGTATAACACAGTCATTTGGGTTGGTTCTATTTGGGGTTGGTAATAAAAAAAAAGTGGTGCACTGTACCTCTGTGCTCATCTCATGCTCCTGTGAGGGTCTAGGTTGAGAAGAACTTGCTGGGTCACATAGTCTGTATACATACACTCTTACTTGGGTGTGGATTACTGAACACTTACGTTACCCCCAGCAGTGTCTGAGCAGTTCCATTTCTGCTTCTCATCAACAGTGGGTAGGGGCTGCACAGAGCACCTTAGGCAGTTAAAAGTAATGAACCAGCTCCATCAACATCTGCACAGGGAGATCTCAAGAACATAAAGGTGAGGACAGAGGCAAGTTACAGGGCATGAAGGGATTGAGGTGGACTTCATTTTTATCTGCAATATTTTATTGAAAAGTACCTGAAAGAAGACAACATAATGACAAATATCAGTCCTGAGTAAGGGGGAAAATGGGAGTATTTGATATACTATCCTCAAGACTTTTCTGTATTTTAATTTTTTTATTTTTTTTACCTTTAAAATTATTATCTTGGTAACTTTTATTTATTTATTTTTATTAATTCATAGCTGCATACATTAGTGCAATCAAGGGGTACAATGTGCTGGCTTCATATACAATCTGAAATGTTTTCATCGAACTATTTAACATACCCTTCATGGCATTTTCCTGGTTGTTGTATGAAGACATTTGTATTCTGCATTTAGTAAGTTTTGCCTGTACTCTTCTACTTTTCTGTATTTTTAAAAAACCTTCAAGTGAAAGGCTTAACCGATGTGCAGAGATTCCCAAAAGATACCGAACAAGAGATTTTGGGAGGAGCTTCCGGGTTGGGACTCACTCTCTCCCCTCCCAGCATTCACATTAGTTCATGTTAGTGGAGCTGGCTAGCCTTCCCTTGGGATCATTGTTCTTATGATTAAATTCAATATCAAGAAATTTTGGAATTTCTTATTTTTAGCCGATAAAATGAAACATTTCCACAGAATGTAAAACAAGTGCTGGAGTTGAAGCCTGTCCGGTTTGCTCAACTGATCCCATCTACAGACTGAAGTTTTGCAAGGCTATTCTGCAACTGGGGTCAGGGAGGTGACTCACTATGTGCCTCCCTCTCCCTAACCCCACCTGTTTATCCAGGGGGAAGTCAGATTAGAGTGATTGTTAAGGGCCTCTTTGGAAGGGAAGATACTTCTGAGAGCGCGCCCTGAGGGACTGCTTAGCCCGGTCAGTTCAGGTGGGGGGTAGGTGACACACCAGCTTCTACTTACACTCTGTAACATTTATTGAAAGCATGAATGTTCACAGACCTTCCTTTGCATTCCTACAGAGGAAGCAGCTAGGGCGAGTATTTGCAATGTTCTTTTATGGTCCCCTTTTGATACATGTAAAAAATTTCATGCCTGCTTTTAATGTTATCTGAAAAGCCAAAATAAAGACTGAATAATAAGCAGATCGAATATGCCCAAACCTGGGCCTAGAGAATCTCTACTCTCGAGCTTCTCAAGTGCCAGTACTGCCTTGGAACTCCTGGGTTTCTGGCAAATCTGGATATGTTTATTTATTTTATTTTATTTTTTTTGCGGGTTTTGGCCCGGGTTTGAACCCACCACCTCCGGCATATGGAGCCGGTGCCCTACTCCTTTGAGCCACAGGTGCCGCCCACAAATCTGGATTTGAACCCTGACTTGATCACTCATAGGTTTAGACCTCAGGTGACTTTGTACCTTCTCTCAGCTTTTGTCCTCCTTCTCTATGACACCTGCCACTTAAGGCTACTGTGCACATTCCAGGTGGCATTTAGCACAATTCCAGTTACATAAAAAAACAAAAACGAAAAGACCTGGAAACTTTCATCCTAGTAATAGCTTTGGGAAGCAGACTAATCCCTTCCCTTCTCCCGTTTTATAGATGAGAATACTGAGGCTCAGACTTACAGTTCAGCAAGTTACTTAACCTAACTAAGCACAGTCTGAGTCGGAGTCCTATATGGTTCGAGTCCTCTATGGCTACGTGTCTGAAAGTGGGCAGTAGATTGGAAGTCACCTTCTCCTCTGCTCAGGTCACTGAGCCCAAAAAACAGGGTCCAGAGTGATCTAATTCATGTGGCTCCTGGGGACTCTTTGGATCTAGCTTCCGCAGTGCTGTGTGTTCTGTGGACTATTCTCCCTTGTCACAGGGCCATAAGTGTTATTTCAGAGATGGGACCTCATCTCCTATTTCATGTCTTCCGAGAAGTAGTCTGTATATCAAGTGAAGAGTTGATATACAGTGTCCCTGCAATGTCTCAATTGAGCTTTAACTTTCACCCTCCAACTTTCTTACCAGCATGACAAAAAAGAAAATCAAAAAAGGAAGAAACTAAATAGACTGCATCTCGTCCCCCTTGATTCCTTGCAGTTGTGCACTTTCTCAGGAAGCTGAACCTCTTAGCCTCAGTTTCCCCCTCCATAAAGTGAGGGCATTAGTATTTTCCCTGTGTGATTTGTTGATCAAAATAAAATCAGATGCTGTGTGAAGACCTTTAGTAAACTTTAAGGCAGTTATCCTCTCTCCTGCCCTGCAGCCTGAATCTATTCCTTCCTGAAATGGGCAGGACTGTGTCTGTTGTTCTCTGCAAAGCATTTCTCAGCAGAGCAGCCCAGCTGCGTGAGCTGAGAGGAAATCAAATGGTCCCAGTGAAGGAGGAACCAACAGTGCTCCCATGCTGAAGAACTTCCTAAGTTTCTTGCACCTGTTAGGAGAATCTCTACTTATTTATTGGGTTCCAAGCTAACCTCGCTCCAGAAGACCTGGAATCTTCTCTCTTCTCAGTTTTCAGCCACGAAGTCTTGGTCAAGTTACTTAATGTATCTGAGCCTCCTTTAAAAAGCGTAGTAATGCTCGCCTCGCTGGCTTGTTGTAGCAAATGAGACAGGTCACGGCAGACAGTCCAAGCAGCTGACTTTCTCACCCTGTTTCACTTTTGTCTCCCCTGTGTTTACCTCTCTAAACCTCTGTGCCTCAGCCTGTTTTTCCACATATAAGGGGGATAATAGTGCTGGGTCTACTTAGCACAGAGGGCTGTTGTGGGACTTTGGAATGAAGGCTGTGGTAGGGCTTTGAGCACGGTGAAGAGTAGTATAAGTCCTTGTATAGGCTTATTCTCCGGCTTACTGATCTCAGGCTGGTGGGTCACATGCTGGTCCTCACTGGCCTGGGCTATAGTGTTCAGCAGCCACATTCAGAAGGTCCTTTGTTTATTTTTTTGAGACAGAGCCTCATTGAGTCACCCTGGGGTTGAGCACCATTGCATCATAGATCAAAGATCACAGAAACCTCAAACTCCTGGGCTAAAGTGATCCTCTTGTCTCAGCCTCCCAAGTAGCTGGTATAGGTGCCGGCCACATGCCTGGTTCGTTTTTCTATTTTTAGTAGAGACAGGGTCTTGCTTACTCTTGCTCAGGCTTGTCTTGAACTCCTCAGCTCAGGGAGGAGTTTGCCCTCTGAGCCCACCTGCATCAGCCTCCCAGAGTGCTAGGATTACAGGTGCAAGCCACCATGCCTGGCCTTAGAAGGGCCTTTCACATAACTTCTCTTATCTGTTACTCTCCCATTTCCCTGCGAAGCTCTGCTGTCTCCTTATACCTGTCCCCCCCATGGTTTACCCTCTTCTATCTCTCTCAGTCCCTCTCTGGGTCACAAGGCATGGGACCATCCACCCACCATTGTCTGGATACAGAAATGGTGCCTGCCTCAATCCGGAGGGCTGTCCCAGAGGCTGCCCACCACAGGACGCCCTCAGCCCTACCCCCCAGCTTGCTCTCATGAATACACACTAAAAAGACTCATTATGGGCAGATAAGGAAAACAGGAAGTGCTTCTGAGAGCTCCCCACAACCCACCCTGTGAACAACCCCACCCCTTCCAGAGGCCACTGTCTTCAGCACGGAGGCCACCAGCCCCCTCTGTGGCTGAGGAAGAGCTACTGTGATTCAGACCCAGAGAATACTGTTGGGCCTGCAGCCGGGAGGTGGGCCACAGGCAGGGGAGTCAAACTGCTGTATTCTGGGCACAATTTCAAGGCCAGCTGCAGGGAGAACAAGTAGTCGCTGTGCGCCTGCAGCTGGCCGTGGTTAGGCCAGGGCTGTCCCTCACTTGTGGTGTATTTAAAGAGACCCCACCAGATGACTGTGCCAACAGGAAAAATGCACACATATCTCTGTTAGCCACACTCAGTCCCCCTGCCAAGGCCTCTCCTCCTTCAGTGGCAGGGCCCAGGCCGCGTGTAATTGTGTGTAAATAGAGGAGGGCTGGCTCCTCCCCTCTCCCACGTACAGGTGACTGCAGCCACCAGTCACATACCAGCTGGGACACATGCCCCTGGCTCTGGGGCCCCTCTGCTCCCTGACCAAGCTGGTGTAAGGTTCAGGGGATTACCCTGAGCCTCCTACCCTGGTAATCCTGCAGGGAAGGAGAGAGGAAGGCAGGTGAGTCAAATACAGCACCGTGCATTTCGTTTGTGAAAACTCCTCGCCGGGCTCCCATCTGCAGGCAGGGGCAGGGCTTTTCTGCCCTTAAGTGCCCATCAGAGGGGTGCCGGGCCCTGTGGACTGCTCATGGAGGTTTGGAGGCACAGCTGAGGGGCCAGGTGAACCTGGCCTGGTAGAACTCTGGCTGCCCCTTACACTTGCTTTTCTTGAGTGAAAATAAGGCTACAGGCCTGAATGCTGTGGGAAGGTGAGGTTGGGAGCTAAGAGCCCTGGGCAAGAGAGCCGCTGGCCCTGAGGTTTCACACGTGGAGACAGAGTGGTTTGGGTAGAAGTCTGGGCCAGAGACCAAGGAGGGTCCTCACAGTGATCAGTGAGAGGACTTCAATGAGAAGAGAGCAGCCCAGCAGAGGTGGGGCGAGAGGGTGGGAAGCTGCCAGGCAAACTGTCTAAGGCAGGCTGCTACAAGTGTGGCAGAGTTAGTAAAACATGAGTGCACAGACAGGATCAGCTACATAATTCATGGGGCCCTGTTCAGAATGCAAATGCTGGGCTCTTTGTTTGAAAGATTACCAAGACATTCAAGACGGTGACAGAAGAACGATCAAACTGAGGGCCCTTCTGAGCACAGGGACCTCTGTGAAGGTATAGGTTACATGCCTACAAAGCTGGCCCTGAGAGCTTATGAGTCAGAGCTGAGGGGTGTCTGGTCACTTCTGGACTCAACCCCCTTACTGCCCAGCCCCATTGCCCTGTGGCCACCAGTTCCTAGACTTTTATCAGGTTTGGGACATTGCCTGTACCCCAACAGCATTCCCTCTCCCTGTGCTGGTGGCAACTGAGTCTTTGCCTCTGAAAAGGAGGAATAGCTAGGCTGTGGTGGGAGGGGGGGTTGAGGGGATGGACAGTGACTCTGAGTCTTCTAGGCCTCTGGGTCCCAGAGCCCCAAGGACTGTCCAGATAGGCCAGGAAAGCCAGGTCCGGCACTCGGGAGCTCACTGAGTGAGGTCATGGAGGTGTTTGGGAACCGGATGGAGAAACAACATACAGGCAATGCTCTGGATTACCTCTTAAGGACCCAGAGGATATGTCCTCCGGGTGTCTGACAGTCCAGTAGCAGAACCATGGTCCAGGAAGCCTTCTCCCCATTTGAGAACTTACCTCCAATTCTATGTGGTCATGGAGTTTCTTGCAGGTGGCTGCAAAGGTCTCTGAGGTGCCAAATTCAAAGTACCACAGCTTGTTCTTCATCCTGAACCATGAAGCAGAGAGATGGCTCAATACTCTCTATTTGAACCAGTCATGTAGAACAGCTATGTAATTTGGATTGGGAGGCCCAAGCCCTCAGCATTCCTCAATCTCAGATTTGCAGCACTTGTTAATCAAGGAATAGAAAATTTCTACTTGCTAAGAACTTAAAGAAAATCCACTCATTTCTTAGACATCATGGCAACTCTAGCTGAACTGCCAATTGACCTCTGAACTTCCTGGTCAGAGCAGGAGAAAGGTTTGCTTCCCTGTGTATCTGCATTAAGGAAAGAGTTTCATGAAAAAATCAAACAGAGGCGGCAAATACTGACAAGCATGCTGTGGTCACTGTCCTTTCTATTACTAATTCAGTGGGACTTTATGCAGGACCCTGTTTGGGGTATGGTTGATATATGTCGGTAAGATCAGACAGGTACTTGAGGGCTGTACAGTCTTAGGATAGAGGAGGAATAGCCCAACTCCCACCCATCAGAAATGTGTGCTTCTGAGGCTGGTCTCTGACTGGGAGAAGTACAGTAGACAGAATTAGATACAGATTTGCAGGTAAGGTGGAAAGAGAAGAATAAAAGGTGAGAAATCACCCTCCCCCTCTTTCTTGTATTTGATTAAGCCTCAACAATCCCTCATTTAATGATAGAACGTGTCATGTGTGCTTCAGAGTAAGAGTTCACCACTTTGAGCTTTAAAATTTTTCAACATTTTCCTCAGGAGGAAAAAAAAAAAAATCAATCAATGGGGTTCCCACATAGCTGGGGCTTTGCAAAGTCAGATGGTGTGTCCTGACACTTGGTGGTTTTGATCAGATGGTCTCACCAGGAAGTGTTTCTGAAGATATTCCATCCCTTCCACCCCACTGTCACTCCATTATCGGGACTGGCTGAGAGAGGGGACACCTGTCCAGTTTACAAGCGGACAGATTTTCCTAAGGAAGGATTAAACAAAATTACATTCTTGTTGGCACTCAGGAGAGAGGAAGCCACTTTGCATCGTGCTAATCCTCTCTCTTCAGATTTGTAGACCAAGGAGAGAGGAGCATTCTTCAGAGGGAAGAGGACTCTTTATTTCTTCCAACTTTTCCTCGGGCCATAGCAGATGACTCTTTGGAATAACAGATACAACTCCTTTTCTCTGCATTTCCCCAAGAATCTACCTAGACCTTGAAGATGAGACTCCGTTCTTCCACTATGCGATGACAGAGCTACTTCCCGTTCGTTGGGAATTAGCTTTTCTACCTCTTACTGTGCATGAAAAAAAATGATAAATGATGAAGGAAATTAGAGTAAGAAAGGTCTAGGGAATTACGCCTCATGAAAAACGTTAGAACTTCAAACAGGCTATTGTTGCTCAACCAGTGTGTTATAACATAGGTAGGCCTAAGACATCAATCTTCTCAGCCTTCACAGTGGCTGGGAGGGGTTGGCGCAGGCTGAGCCCCGGTGCCACACCAGGCTTTTTCATCTGTATTCCTAGTGTGCCAGACAAATGTCTTTGCTTACTATGAATGCCATGACACACAAAAAATTGGGAAACATTGTTCTAGATCACCAGTTCTCTGTATGCACAGTAAGGTGTGTATATAAATAACCTGGGGTTTTATTAAAATGCAGATTCTGATTCAGTTGGTTTAGGGTTGGGGCCCATTTCCTAACAAGCTGCTGATGCTGCTGGTCCAGGGATCACACTTTGAGTAATGGGAATCTAGGGACTGCACCTGTGGTTCTTAAACGTTCCTATGAATTACCTGGGGAATATGATTAAAATGTTACATCCAAGTCTCTCATCTATAGAGACTCTATGTGATGTTGTGGAATGAGGCTCCCAAGTGTGCATTTTTATGAGCATGCAGGTGATCATTATGCAGATGGTCAGTGGACAGGATTTTGAGAAATATTGGTCTCGATCTCAGTGAAACGAAAACCATGGAAAAGGACAGAACCGGTTAAACCTGAAGGAGAAGATTCTCTAGGGAGAATTGAATGAGGGTCAGTTCCTTTTAATAGACAATGATGGCTAAAGACCAAGTAACAGGAAAAACACAGATTGTCATAAATGCCAAGGTTGAGAATTCCTTTCCGGTAGCAAGAGCATCTCTGTAGCCAGGAGACTTGCATTATGATTCCATTTTCAAATATCACTGCTGGTCTGAATCATGACTTTTGAAAGTTATTGCCAGGAGATTTAGAGTTTTAATAAATATTTCCAGAAGCCACAGCTATTTTTGCCCAGTAGTGGCTCTTCTCATGATCTAATAAGGTTAAGAGGTCATGGTTAGGTCAGTACAACAGAATAACTGAGAGGATCAAATGGACTTCTCATCCATCACTGGATGCATACCCTTTGGTGAGTTATTTAGCTTTTTAAAGCCTTAGTTTCCTCATCTGAAAAATAGAAGAAAACATCTGGTTTAAAAGGGATTGAAGGCTGGGCTCGGTGGCTCATGTCTATAATCCTAGTACTCTGAGAGACCAGCCTGAACAAAAGCAAGACCCTGTCTTGCCTAAAAATAGAAGAAAATTAGCCAGGCATTGTGGTGAGCACCTGTAGTCCTTCCTACTTGGTAGGCTGAGGCAGGAGGATTGTTGAGCCCAAGAGTTCGAGGTTGCCGTGAGCCAGGTTGATGCCATGGCACTCTAACCTGGGCAACAAAGTAAGACTATGTTTCAACAAACCACCCCCAAAACAAAACAAGCAAACAAACAAACAAAAAAAATGAAAAAATTTTATTTGAGAAGATTAAATGAGATGATAGCAAAGCATTTCATATAACGCTTGGCTCATTGTAGGCTCATCAAGAATGTTAGCATTTACTTATTAGCTATTGTTACTTCAGTGTCTTGAGTTGGCATATCTGAATAACAGGCAAAAACAACAGCTCAGATTGTGGCTGTAGATGTTATATATTCATATTTTTCTGGGCAAGAAAAAGATGTGATCATATTTGTTATATGGTGTGTCTTGACTTTTGGTTTAAAAAAAGTGTTCCTGCGGAGAGAGCATCTCTCTCCCCACTTGAAATCTCTCCCTCTACCAGGAGCTTTGGTGTTTTCTGTATTATTTTCTGTAAATCAATTCTGTCTTACCACGGATGGGTGGGGGGGGGAATAATGTAATGAAGAATAATAAAATACATATATTTAGAAATTAAAAAAAAAAAAAAAGTGTTCCTGGATGAGTGCTTATAGCTCGGCGGCTAGGGGGCCAGCCACATACAGTGGAGCTGGTGGGTTTGAACCCAGCCTGGGTTTGCCAAATAACAATGACAACTACAACCAAAACATAGCCAGGCATTGTGGTGGGCACCTGTAGTCCCAGCTACTTGGGAGGCTGAGGCAAGAAAATCACTTAAGCCCAAGAGTTTGAGGTTGCTGTGAGCAGTGACACCACAATACTACCAAGGGTGATACAGTGAGACTCTGGTTCCAAAAAAAAAATGTTCCTCACATGTCTAGTTTGTTTTTTTTTTGCTTTTATTTTCAGCTAGCTTTTACTTTTCTTAGTTTCCTTGTTTTTTTTTTTTGTTGTTGTTGTTTGTTTTTTTCCATTGTCCTTCCTTGTAACGATTTGCGGGCCCTTTGCCTCCCAAGTAGCTGGGATTACAGGCGCCCGCCACAACGCCTGGCAGTGTTCTTTCCTGGTGGTAGAGACGGGGTCTTTTACTCTGGCTCACTCATGCTTATGCTGTTCTTGAACTCTGTGAGCACTGGAAATCCACCCGCCTCGGCCTCCCACAGCGCTGGGATTACAGGCATGAGCCACCACACCCGGCCCACATGTCTAGTTTTAGTAGATTTTTCCACAGTCAGAGCCCAGACCTTAATCCTTGATTAATTATCTTGACTGGTCACACAGCTGGTCAAAGATGTGATGTTGATTGCTAACGTGCTTCTGAGAAAGTGCATGTTTGGGTGAGACAAAGTATTCACCAATTCATTCATTCATTGTGCCGGGGATAGAGAGGGTGTGCTAGATACAACCAAGAACAAAACACAGCGTTCCATGAGCCAGACCCCTGGGAAGGATAACGAAGCAGAACTAAGTACTAGGGTACAGAGGAGGTAGGACACCCAGTTCTTAGTTGGGTAAGAAAGTACCGAAGGGGGTGATGCCAGAGTTGTGTTCAGACAGAAGTAGAAGGGAAGCATGGAAGATGGTGGATAACCACCATGGAGAAGCCCAGGCAATGGGACAAGCAACAGACAGCATAGCCTTACTGGGAGGACACAAAACTCAAGGTGGGGCCTGCCGAGGAAAGGCCTGGAGAGGCAGATAGAGCAAGATGGTGAAGTGTGGGGATGCCATGCTTAGGTATTTGGGCTTAGAGGGAGTCATGGACTATCTTTAAGTGGGACCGAGGGTCGGGTAGTGGATTTTGTTATTTAAAAATCATTCTGTCCCTCATGTGGAACATAGATTGGAAGGGGACGTACAGACCGGAGGCTTGGAAAGTAGTTTGGCGGTGGTGTGAGAATCCAAGAGAAAACTTGGAAGGGCCTGAATAAAGCTAGTGACAGTAGTATTGGGGGACAAGTGGAGGGGAGACTCACAAACTAAAATTCAGGAAGTGAAATTGACAGAGCTGATTGGTTGTAAGGGGTGAGCCAGAAAGAGTAGTCGAAGTGACACCCAAGTTTTTGTCTTAGCATGAAAGATGGCAGGTGTCATCTCCCGAGGGAGGAGCACAGAAGATCAATTCTCTGGTGGCAGTTTTGGGCCCATCTGCCTGTCCACTCATCTATCTGTCCATCCATCATGCATCCATTGAGCATTCATTAAGTCCTACTATGGGTCAGGTGCTGAGTGATGGTTAAGACAAGCATGACCCCTGCCACACAGAGCTTATACACTTTTAATAGCTTCACCTAGATTCTAACATTCATGGCTCGGCTCACGTAGCACAATGGTTAGGGCACTGGGCACATGAACCGGGGCTGGTGGGTTCCAACCCGGCCAGGGCCTGCTAAACAACAATGACAACAATAATAAAAAAATAGCCTGGCATTGTGGTGGGCGCCTGAGGTCCTAGTTACTTGGGAAGCTGAGGCAAGACAATAACTTAAGCCCAAGAGTTTGAGGTTGCTGTGAGCTTGACGCCATGGCACTCTACCCAGGGTGACATAGTGAGACTCTGTCTCAGAAAAAAGAAAGATTCTAACATTCAACCCCTGACCCACAGGAGACGAGACATGGGTTTCAGGATCTGCTCAAAATCTAGATGGTTCTATTTCTCCTCTTTCAACTCAGGCACTTTTTGGTTAGAAGTGGATACATTCTATGCCCATGGCCCTTTGGTTTTGCCTCTGCTAAACATTTTATGTACACTCGCCTTTAACTCTCAGAACCTTGGAGGTAGGTACTATTGCTGTTAAGTCAGGAAACCCACAGATTGAAGTGAAGTCTCCTCTGCCTCGTCTCCCTTTTCCTTGTTTTCATTTACTGTCACCAGCACAGTGCCATATCCTTCACCTTTCCAAAGCCTTGGGAAAAGCCTACAGTCCCGAGACAGCCCCCCGCACCCCCTCCAACCAGAAAGCCTGAATGCAATATTCCTTCTTTCCTTTTGCAGATGTCTCCCCAGCCCCTTCAACTCTGAGAGTTAGGACCGCTGCTGTGGAATGTGTGTGCGTGGGTTTGTCTGTTTCATCTTCTGTGGTATAATAATGTGGCCTTTGGAAGCTGAGATGCTAGGGTTCACACCTGGCTTTGCCACTCACCATCCAGGCAAGTTATTTCTTCTTTTACAAAATGAGAATATTATTTTCTACCCCCAAAAGTTGTGAAGCGTATGTGGCAAATGCGAAACACCAAGCAGGTGTTTAATGCCTAAAAAATGCTCCATAGCTGTTCTTCCTTGTTGCTAGGAGACCCAGTCACTGGAGGACTCAGTCTCCAATGGCTGCAGGGGTAAGGGCAGGACTAGGGTGGGGGGTCTATCCCAGGTGGCCAATATTTTTGGAAGAAAATAAAAATAGCAATGTTTTAATGGCTGCTGGAATGCTTTTCCTGCACCTCTCTTCCTGAGTTGCCTTTGGCCCACCATTTTTCCCCCCTCTCATAATCACCTTTTAGCTGGAGATGACTAATTCTTAACTAGTTGTTCTGAGGCCAATTTCCATTTCCACACAACTTCTAGGTTCATTGTCAGCTCTAAACTACCCAGATGAACCCATTCTTGAGGCAGAAGATGTTTGTGCTCCCAGGGACTCTTAGCCACAGGGAGAAATGGCAAATAACAGTAGTGATACGAAGGCTCAACGAAGGCTCTAGTTTCTGGGTTTCCTTAATTTCTTTCTGGCATATAAGGAAATAACATCAATTATCACACTAGTTAGTTGAATCTTTTCATTTGACAGATGAGAGAAAAAATGAGACTAACTAAAAATGTTCTTTATCCTTGTCAGCAATTTAGGGTTGGAATCAATCATCATCCTGACAGCTATGAATAGCCTGTTTTTTAAGGATGTCCACAAGTAAAACCAAGTGAACTGCTGGGCATTTGCTTTACCAGCAGAAGCGAAGTATTCAGCTCCTTCCACCACCTTGAGCTTCTGGTGGCCCTTTTCTGAGAATCGAGGAAGTTTTAAGGGCAGTGGACTTTTGAAGTCGTCAAAACATGAAAACATTTCTTTGGGCTTAGAAATCTACACAGAGAACACTACAGTTATTTCTAGAAATAGAAGCCCTTGAAGTGAAGGTATTCCTCTTTGTGGTTTGGACTTTGATATTCAGGTTCCCTGAGAAGCCCATGACTCAAATAGTTAGTTAGGCTTCTGGTGTCAGTGTTAAGCTGGGAGGCCTAGTAAAGCAGGTGCTACCCACCATGGTGTTTTGTGCAGAGGGGCAGGAATGATTTAGTGGAGACTACACTGGACCAGTGTGTGTATGGGGGGGGGGTTGGGAGAGATTGCCTGCCTTCCAGCCCTGGGTGTCATACACACCAACATGTGACACCACAGAAGTCACTCACATGCCCATGCCTCAGTTTCCTCATCTGAAAACCAAGGGCTCTGAACAACTGACTTCTGAGACTTCTCTGAGCTCCTTGGACAACTTGAGATAATACAGAGCGGGATGGAAAGAACCGTGCACTGTACATCCACCACCGAGTAGGGCCTGGGGATTGCTAGAGCTGATATTTTTGAAAGAGAATCCAGATATGTATGTTTTAATGTAAAATCTCCTGATTATTAGAAGTGGCAAGTAATTCAACTTTTTAAGATCATAGGCCAAGAACCATATATCTGGGAAAAACATACCAAGCTGACAGGCTATTTCTGTTCATTAATTATACATTTTCATAAGTTTTGTCTCAATTAAAAAACAAAACAACTGATCTCCCTTAATACCATTTTGGGTTTGCTACCTCATTGGTGGTGTTATTGCTACTATGACTGAAGATTATAGACTAGTATTAGGTTACTAAGATAGATAACCAGCAGATCAAACAGGTATAAGAGAAACACAGAAAGGGCAGATGCAACTAGACTTGAATTATAACTGAATGATGAATGCCAGGAATAATATTGAGAGTACTTTATCTGTTAACATTTTACATTATTTGAATCCCAAATGCCTTTGGAAGTTTAGTAATTGTGTTAACCAAAGTTAACATTCAAGAGTTAAAAAAAAAAAAAAGTCAAGGCAGGTGGGCTTGGCTCCAAGGCCAGGATGTTGAGTCCTACAAGGGGCCCGTGACTGTCACCTCACAGGTGCTGCAGAGGCCATCTGTGTCACTGCACACTCAGCTGCCTTGGCCCATCCTAGAGCTTGTCACCACATCTAATCCACCCTGCCTGCTGTCCTGTTCTCACTGCTCATCAGAATGGGCAGTAGGTGACCCTCAGGCACGGAGCCGTGGATGGAATCATCTTTCCCAAGAGGGGGTAATGGCCCCTTTGGTTCAAGGGAAAGGGAACACCCAGCTATCAGGAAGGAGGCTTTATAAATAGCTGTTTTTGTCCTCTGAATGTGACTCTTGTGCCTGCTGTTCTTGCCAACAGATTTGTGTTGGCTTGCTGTATTTCAGCTTCAGGGCTAAGGTATTCCCTGGCTCTTTTCCATACTTGGCACAAGACTGGTGTTCATGGCACTCAGAAAAATCTAGGATGGTGAATGACAGGAGAGCTGGAGACTGGAGACTAAGAAGGGCAGAAATGTGGGGAAGAAAAAAGAGGGGGAAACTTAAGGCACACAGGGGAGAAATGCCTGAGGAAGGAAGATGAAACTTACTTATGGTGTATTTTATTGTATATACAAGGAATCCTCTTAATGCCTATGAAGACACTTCTTGCCTCAATTCATGTGTGAAAAATTACCTGTAAAATCACAGATGACAGACTATTTGCTCTTAAGGAGACTTTGGGTTCAGGGATTCCTGGCCAGAGCTCTCATCACAGATTCTAAGGATACTTCCAAAGTATAAATGGAGTCCATGAATTGCTGTCAATATTTCCTAAGGTAGAATAGTATTTGTGCATAGGCTTAGCAGTAGGTTAAAATTTTGTTTAAGACGTGAAATGGAAATAAATCAATTACATTGCTTACTTCTTGGTAACCAGAAGCACTGATTAAATGGAAAATGAATAATAGAAATAAGAAAAGAAATGATTACTTAGAACAGCTTTATGGCTGATAAAAATCTCATTCATTATGGCATCCATGTTGAGGGGTGGTTGCGGTTCTAAAATAGTGTCTGTTTGATAGTGAAAGGGTATAATGCAGAACTACTACTCTATAACAAATCTGGGGGGGGGGTTCTCTTCTGAGCCATAGTAGCCTTCTCATGACATATTTAGGAAACTGAGATTGACCCTTGGAGATGCAGCTGGGAGGTACAGCTCTGGAATGCAAACCCCAGTTCCTGACTTCGAGTCCACCTCCCTCTCCTTTTTGCTCTCGTTGGCTCCTGTTGCTATAGACTAGAGGCATCTGAGAGAAAAGGGAAAGCCAACTAACATCACAAGAGCTAGTGACCTTGAAGCTGTGAGTCATTCTCATTCACGCCCGTGGGCTGGGTTATATTACCCAGACCACGTGTTGGCCATGGGATCTCAGCTTGAGTTTGGCTGGCTCTGGTTGCTTGAGACTCTGTGATACTCTGTTAGAACATCAGTGATTTGGGCTTTCCCCTTGGCCTCTGGTCCCCATTCTCACCCTAACATCAAGAAGAGCCAAACCCACAAGTATCATGTTTAGAGCAGCCTCTGTAACCCTTCAAGAGTAATTCTGGGCTCCAAAGAACCTACTGTCTCTGAACAGGGGCCCTTCTGTTCCATACAGGACAGTTTGTTTCTGTGGTCTATGGACACATTCTCTGATAGGCTCCCCAGAATTCTGTCTGGCACCTGACAATTTCTCTTCCTAACGGCAGGACTCCAGGCACGAAGCCTGCCAAAGTCTGAAATCGAATCCTCTATCCTTTCCCAGTGCAGCACACAGGGACACACGTGTGCACGTGAGAGCACACACAGGCCCCATGAGGAGGCTTCTCTGAGACTCATGATCCACTCACTGAACATGTTCATAGACGCTGCCTCGCTGAAGCCATGGTGTCTCTTCAAAGTCCCAGCAGCTGGACCTGAGCACTTTCACAGTCATGTGAACGCCGCCACTTTCGGGGAGACCCTCGGGAGAGGATGCGGGGAGGCAGGCAAAACCACGCACCATCTTGTTGGCATTCCCGCTTCCTTTTCTGAGGGCCTGAGTCTCTAAGGTATTTTTCTAGTCAGTATGTGTCCTTGCCAGGAGAAAATAGCTCCCTTCACCTCGTCCAAAAAAAAGGAAAGAAAATAAGAGAAGAAGAAGAAAAGAAAAATATCTCGGTTTGGCTGCTTCTTAGCAATCCTTTCTCCCTTCGAAGAGTTATTAGTGGGAAGAAAATCCCCTTCAGGCTGATTTGGCTGAGGCTGGAGGGCACTGCATAAGCTCAATCTCTGCAGTTATCAGAGAGCAAAGTCAAATACTGGACAAAGAGAAATTCCTGCCCAGAGGGAGAGAGGAAAGGAGGATAGGAATGCATGTTCCTAAGGTTCTGTGGTATCTGCTTCGCTGTGTTTGACACACTCACACGGGCATCAGCCCGCAGAGCTGGCGTCTGAAGGTGGCCAGGGCCGGTGAAGACACAGGTGGCGGGGATGGTTTAGTAGAACACGAGCCCGGAAGGCTTAGAGAAGGCATCTGCTTTGCTAGAATTGAACCCGTTGCCGAGGAAGGTTACTTCTTGGGTCCTGATTAGCCAAGGCCAAAATGTGGAGCTGTCTAGGAGGAGCAGAGGCCAGTCCCAGAAGCAGGTCCACCTCCTCACCCTGCCCTGCTGTAATTGCCAGAGAGACAGCACAGCTCTGCCCTCCCTCGCCAGCTCGACCTGCCCCAGCTGTTGGGAATAATCTCAGTTCCTGCTTTCCAGATGTTTACTGGCTGCCTGAACTGCACTGTTGCTCTATACCACAGGGTTGCCCTCCCCGATCCTCACTCTACCTCCTGTGGGGGAAACCCTGGGGCTACTTGGCAGCCGTGACTGAGACTGTTCCTTGGACATTGCAAAGCTAGACTGGAATGGGACCTGGGACTGATGAAGCTGCTCTTCTCTCTCATGCCCACAGCCAGCCTTTCTGAACACCAGGCAGTGGCCGATGTGTGATAGCTCAGGTTACCAAAGTTCCTTGGTTAAGCCAATTGTTTGTCACTCAGAGCACATTTCCCCATAGAAAAAAATGTCGTATTGAGGTTGGTCTCCCAGTCTAACCAGCAAGGGCCAATTAACCCATTAGGTACCCAAAATACAATGTCTAGTTTTGGAGACAGCATGGTGGAGTGGTGGGAGCTCTTGTTAGAAGTCAGAAAGACCTGGATTCAAGCCACAGTTCAGACATTTACTTGCTATGTGGCTATAGGCAAGTCATTTAGTCTCTGGCTCTCAGTTTATTCATCCTCAAATTGGGCGTAATATTGCCTATGTTGCAAGGGTTTCTAGGATATAGAGGTTGTTGGGGTCATACAATATACACTGAAGTAAAGGCTCTGAGCCGTGCCCATCTCCATGTATTAAACTGGCTGTGTGGCCTCATGGTTTCCAAGTTCTAACTTGGAAGATAGACAGCACATCTTTCCAGCTGAATTTGGAATTTGCTTTACATAACTTCGCATGAAATGGATATTCTTCAACCTCAAAGCCCCTGGTGGTGAGCCTGATCTCTGGGCTGGAGTGTGTGTTTGTGTGGGCCTGCGGGTGCCAGAGGAAAGGTGAGAAGTAGCCGAGATGGGGAAGGTAGCAGAGGGCATACACTTAAGCATGCATCATATGTCTGCCTTTTGCAGCCATAAAACTCCAGATAGTCTGGTTATTTCCTCCTAAATTTCCTGTGCTTTCCACACCATCTATCTGTTAGATGCCTCGTGTCTAGAATCAAGTCCAGAGTAAGGAGTTCTCTCCTTGTTTTTCTTACCTTTCAAGTCATGAAACTGTTAGCGAGGCAAGTTAAAAATTCATTAGATGAGGCAGATGCTTGGATAAGTATCCCCTTCCCTTCCCTATTCCATCTTTCTTCCTGTGCCAGTTTTAAAAATCTTAAATAGGAAAGCATCAGCCAGAGCCTCGTTCTGCCTGAGAAGACTGTAGATATACACTGCCAGCAAAATCCCTTCTCCTTCGTCCTTTTGAAAATCTCATCCATATGCTCTCTACTTTGCTTCCACTCTGACGTTTGCGACTTCTTCTACTTGTGTGTACATTCCTACCATCATTCCAGTGACTGCAGGAACTGTCAGCCCCACCTGGCATGGTGTGGTTGTGGGTTCTCCCCCCACACCTCTGTCTGCTCTCTCCTGTCATGCTTGTCTCCCCAGTGCATACGACTCATCCAGTTTGCCCCTCAAGCCGTGTGTTTGGCAAACCTGTCCTAGCTGTAGGTGTGGCCCCAATGTCCCCCTTGCCAGTTCCTTGGAATAACTGCCTGGCCACGCCTCTTATTTCTGGCTCCAACCTGCTGCCCTTCTGTGGGCTGTGATTTCAGAGTTTCATTTGAACACCCTACTCTATCCTCCTTAAATCTCATTTTAAAGCTCTCCCATTTGGTCTTCAAGTCTCTGGCCAAAAATATTCCTCTTGGTTTATGTGATAAGCTCCTGACTCCTTGCCAGGGGCCTCTCGTTCCAGCACTGCAATCCATGGTCCAGAAGAACAGTCGTTCCCAGATCAGCTATAGAGCTGCTTTGTGCTCCGCATATGTGCCTGTTTCTTCTGAAATTATGACTAATGGCTGAGGAAGAGACCAAAGCATTGCCTTGGCTCCATGTCCCTTAGCTTCCTACTCAAGACATCCAGAGCCACCTGAGATACTAGCCAGAATTCTTCCCGATGTGTCATTTGCCCCCATGCCCACAGGCACATAGGAGACACAGCCTGAAGTTTTACGTGGATGTGCATTCCTTTGCGTCTCTAATGTAGGAGTTTTCAAGAATGTGAATTCAGTAACATATCGATCTCCTAAGATGCTCTGGGACGGGGGTGGGGGGGGATTCTGTGGTCAGGTAAGTTGGGAAACAAATACTTTATCTTGCTTTTGGATGGTCTTGGTAGGTTAGAGTCTGTATTAAAAACATGACAATATTGTACAGAAAAGACTGATGTTTAACTTGGAATCTTCCAAGTGCATTTGACTATTAGCCCACCCTCTCCATTTTCCTATGAATTTCCATTTAACATCCAGTGCAATGCACTTTAGTCAGTGCTAATTACTGTAATAAGGTAGCTACCTCTGCAGGTTCATAGGAGCTGAACCTCATGATAGGCCTGTTAACTATTCTGTTCTCCCTTCTCCAGAAGGTCCAGAACTATCTTCCTTTGGCAGAACCTTATACTTCTAATTTTTTTCCCCCAAAAGGGATTGGGCATTTCTTCTTTATTTCCATGTTATGCTTATTTATTAATCAGACTTTGTTTTATGTTCTCTTTGACCTCCCAAGTCCCTTTTCTTTCTGGGGCTTTTCTTTTAGGTCATCTTGGAAAACTTTATCAATGCAAATCTATGAATCTTTTAAATTTTCCTCAAGTTCATTCATTATCCCTATTGGTAGAAGACCAGTTCACATTTATAAGACCAATAACTTGCAAGAAAAATAAATAATTACCCCCATCACATCTCTAAGGTTATATTTCCTGGGCATCAACTTGGAGGTCCAAGGATCTTATGGGGCCTGGAAATGTGTTTATTTGGCTTTCGTGATTGTAAAATTGGAAAATTTTACAGATACATTTGGAGCCCAGCTTCTTTTGAGAAATCAGATCTATTAATACTAGGTTGCTTTCCAACCTGGCACCAACAGGCTGGAACTGAGTACTTTCTGCTTCCTTTACTCAGGGCCCATGCTAGGGTCCTCACTGCTCCCTATAGTCTCATGTCCCCTTACTTCTCTCACTTACATTATCTCCTGACCTCTGCAGGCAGTTGGGTTTGTGACTGCTCATATAGACCTTTGTAGTTTTCTCTTGGTGATTGCCCCCAAAGCTGCCTCCAAAGTCTCTCCCCCACTCCTTTCCCGGTTTGATCCTTCCTATCTCAGCTGCTGACTTCTTTGGTCATGAGTCCTAATATGTATCTGATTTCAAGGGCTGGCCAGCTGCAGTAGGGTAAGAACTGAAGCTGTTGGCATTTGCAATGATCATGTGCACAGAAATGAAATATCATCCAAATCTGCTTTTTGTAAAAAAATCTTTTCAGTTGCTCTGTGTTTATAAGTTAAGGCACAACCTGGTAGGTATATAGACTATTCTATAATCATGGAACACTGAGACGTGAATTTGTCTTTTAACTGTTGGAAAATTAGCTTCATCTCACATTTATCTTACCTCTGAATTTACCACTTTGTGCAAATGATCATTTTGATGAATTTTAAGATTACACTAGCAAGTCTTGATTATTAAGGGATGAATTAGCTACTGGATTATGCAGTCCTCAAATCTCTTCTTCTTCTCTAACCCACTGACTTACTGTTGGCCACTTCATTTTTCTTTAGTGCACTTATTACCTGTTGTAGGGGTTGGGGTGGGGAGAGATTATAAGTATTTCTGAATCATGAACCAGGCCATCAGTCCAACTCAGAGGGCATGTGTTGTGCTGTCTTCACCTCCACACTGCACACATCAGAAGAAACCCTGATTAGGAGCAGCTGCCATTCCTCTCCCCACCCTATTCAGAGGCAAGGTGGTAAGTAAGAGGAAAGGGATAACCTGACCAAATAGAACACTCTGTGCCGACAGCTCCAGTGAAAGTTTTACCAAGATTAACTGTTTGGGATTTCACTTGACCCAGGACTTTCCCATTGCCTTTTACCCTACGGTAACCCAAAGCTGGTGGTTATGGGCACACTTTCTGCTCGTTGAGTTCAAAGGCAAGATGGGGTACTTGGCTTGATGGGCATTTTGGAATGCTCTCCAAAAATGCCCACTTTCAAGATAAAAGGGACTCTCCATTCAACAGAATAGGAAACATCTTAGACTGCAAGGAATTTCAATCTAAGTGTAGGTTCAATAAACATGAATATTCAGTGACTACCTAAGTCCTTGATGCCTTAGTAATTTGAGGTTTAAGTACATTCTTGGAATGAGGAGAGGCCCTTTTCACTGAAGAGCATTAGAAGATTGGGAAAATGCCTTCTTAGTACAACGTGAAGTGGGAAGCACCACCCTGCCCCCCAATTTAAATACTCCTCCAATCTTCAAAGTAGAGATTTGATGACTCCTCCTTAAAAGGGAGAGTTTTATAAAGGAGATGCTTATACTGGGAAGGGTGTTGCAATCTAAAGTCCTATCCAACGCTAAGATTCTATAAGTTATTATTAGAGATAGGAAACATAACATCATCCATTTATGAAAGATTCTGTGTGCAGTCTCCTATGGAGACTACGTATGCTGCTGCACGTTCTGTTTATGAATCCGGTAGTAATCAGTAGCCTCATACCAACACCTGAAAGACTTCATATCCATTTGTTTACGCTAATTCTCATGGGTACCTTGTAAGATACTTGTAATTTCCATTTTATGAACCCAGAAATTAGGTATCAGAGAATTGAGTAACTATTCCAATGGTACACGATAAATAAGAGTAGGGGCTGAAACTCAGCTCTTCTGATATTGGATGCAATAAAACACAAGGCTTCGTACCCATATTTCACATTAAGGCGACATGACCTGACATATCGGACTTGTAAAGCCATTTGCCCAGGGTTTCTTGAGACATAATTTACTTATTTCATTGAAGAGAGTTACTGCATTTCCTTTGGTCAAATAGTAAATGCATTAATTTTTTTTGTTTAGTAAATTTTGATGTAAAAGAGGTATTAAAATTAATTACTTGAATCTTTTTTGAGGACATCTATTACTCTTTCACCCTGTTTTCCAGTTTCTCTTTATTTTATTATTATTATTATTGTTTGAGACAGAGTCTCACTATGTTTCCCTTGGTAAAGTGCTATGGCATCACAGCTCACAACAACCTCAAACTCTTGGGCTTAAGCGATTCTCTTGCCTCAGCCTCCTAAGTACCTGGGAGTACAGGTGCCTGCCACAGCGCCTGGCTAAATTGAGACAGGGTCTCATTATATCATCCAGGCTGGTCTAGAACTCCTGGGCTCAGGTGATTTTCCTGCCTTAGCCTCCTAAGTAGTGGAGACTACAGGCATGTGCCACCATTATTTATTTCTTAATAAAAAGGTGTGCAATTATGAACAGTTTAAGTAGGAATGAATATGCTAATCACGTTAGCTGTGAGGGTAAGTCTGGATTTTTTTGTATCACAAAAATACTCTTATCAAAATGACAATAATCCCAAAGTAAAGCTTCACAGACACTTAGTTAACTTTGACATTCTTTTTTCTGGAGCTAAAAATAAACAAAAAAGATATATGAAACTTAAGTTTAAAAGCCACCTAAGTTGATTCTGCTTGCGTGCATCAGCAGATGAGGTGTGGATTTTTTTTTTCCAATATGCATTTCTACATCTACAACTGAATAACACACTTTAAAGTTCAGGGTTTGTAAGAAAGCTCTGTGGTTGGTTTCCATAGTTTTTTCAGGCCTGATATGTACTAAGCCGCACCCCCCCCAAGTCAGTTCCTTTCATCTATATCCTGAGATCCTCTTCATTCTGTCTCCTGTGAGGGTTACCTCCTTTTCTCCCGGGCCCCTGTCTGACCTAACATCCTGTGCTGTGTTAACACTTTGGCAAGGTTCAGGATTTTAGGGCCCAGCGTTTCTAGGAGCTCTAAAATGTTTGCTGTGGAAATACTTTGATGCTCATTTCTTCATTAGCGTAGAGTGCTGCTGGAGTGCCCTCCCTGTCCACTCACCTGCCTATGGGATAAAGCACACACTTCTCTGCAGACCCGTGGCTGTCCCTACCTGCCTTTCCACCTCACCTTGGAGCCCCTTGCCTGTCGCTCCTGTCCAGTGTCCTTTCACACTTCTGCCTTTGGCCCAGGCTGCTTCCCTCCGCCTCGCATGCCGGGTTCCTTCTCTCTGTAGTGAATTCCCAAATGGGACCTTTCCGAAGCCTTACCTCACTTTCTCAGTTAGGTTTTCACACAGCACCTTCAGTAGTTAAGCCTCCCTGTTTCAGCAAAGCTACCATATTACATTACTTCCTTCTTTTGTGAAGGTTTGGGGGAGGCTTGATGTTGTGGGTTGAATTGTGCCCCCCCTGAGAAAGATACATTGAAGTCGTGACTCGATATGTAACTCGATGTAATCAGAGTAGAATGAGGGTATAGTGGATTAGGGTGGGTCTGATCCGATGATTGGTGTCCTTGCAAGAAGAAGGAAATTTGGACCGACAGACCCAGGGACATACAGGACAGTTTCATGTGATGACGAAGGCGAAGATTAGAGAGAGACGTCTGCAAGCCGAGGAATACCAAGGGTTGCTGGCAACCACAAGAAGCAAGGAGAGAGACACGAACTCGTCCTGTCTCAGAGCCTAGGCAGGAAAGCAGCTGTGCCTGCACTTTTCTGTCTAGTTACCTTTAGACCTGTGAGAGAATACATTTCTGTAGCTCTAAGCCACCGAGTTGTAATTTGTCACAGCAGCCCCAGGACACCGATGCAGTTGGTCACCCCTTCTGCATGTGTACATCATCCCAGCTAGACCCACGGACTCCTGAAGAGCAGGGGCTGCGGGACCCCGCCATTGCCCCTTTGCCAACACAAAATAGATGCTCAACACATTTTGGCTGCAGGAACATGCTCAGCGCCACCCTCCTGATCCTAGTCCAGTAGGTCCTCAAGAAGGTCACACCCTTCTGTGAGAAAACCTATGAGTGACCTGGAAGACATAACAGTTTAGCACCCAAACAATAAATTATAAAAGGCAAAGAGGACAAATCAAAAAGGGAGAAAATGTGTCCAAAGCCTCGTAGATGGATTCTAAGAGGAGGTGGAATCCTCAAGTGGAGGCAGGTGCTGGAGTTGGTGGGGAGGTCGGTTTAGCATATTTGAGGCTGCGTTTTGAAACAAGTGATGATGAGACCATGGAGGAAAGATCTCGCCAGGCTGAGGAATTAAGGCCTTGGGAGCAGGTGCATGGAGAAGGTGAGAGCAATGGAACAAGCAGACGGGAAGGTGGGATTAGGTTTGAGGAGGAGGATGCTATAAAGGGTCTGAGGAGGGGTTACATCCTATATCCTGGGTCATAGGCATGACAGTAGCTTCTCCTGTGGCAGCAACAGGACAATGACATTGTCTCAGGGAGCCTGATGGGCAGTTCCAGGAGTGGGAAGGAGATAAAGATAGGCCAGGTGGCTGAGGAAATCTGGGGGTGGGATAGCTTGGGGACCAACTGAGGACTGAAGAGCATAGGAAAGACGATGTCTCTCAGGGGACAGCCCAGTCAGCTATGCAATGGGAGATGGAAGGTTCCTGTTAGGTGGGGGGTCTGGTGGGCTCACTGAGCATGCCCTTGGGCTCAGAAAAGGGGAGGTGGTTGCCATTCCCGATGAATGGAACTTCCTGGTTTTGGAAAACTTTGGCAAGACATTCCACGCACTCGATAATTCATTTCAGTCTTTACTATGTCTCCAGGCCAGAACATTCTTCCTCCCATCCAAAATGGCAATTCCTCACTTTTAAAGCACATTTTTCCTCCTCATTCTTTCCTGAGCTGTAATGAAGAGTAATGAGGTGTGGTCACTATTTCCTGTTGTGAATCCTTCACACACTTGAGACCTATTCCCAATACATTCTCTGTTTCTCTCCAGGAAAAATGCTTTTGGTTTATTTAGGATTATATCATGGGCCCTTTAATCAATTCTGTGTCTCTTTTTTAACCTCTTTCTTGGGTGCTTCTTTGGTTGTGGGGCACCAAACTAGGCACATAGAGAGGCAGGAAAGTGTAGTGGGGTAAGAGGCAGGGAAGTATGGTGGGGAGAGGGGCAGGGAAGGATGGTGGGGGGAGAGGCAGGGAAGGATGGTGGAGTGAGAGGAAGAAAAGTATGGTGGGGTGATGGGCAGGGAAGGATGGTGGGGGGAGGGGCAGGGAAGGATGGTGGGGTGAGAGGAGACTGTGGAGTCAGACTGCTAGGTGTGAATGACAGCTTTCCTGTTAACTAATGTGGTCTTGAGTAAGTTCCATAATTTCCCCGAATCACAGTTTCCTCATTTGTAAAGGGATCAGTAATACTTTTACCTGGTGAGTTGTGCCAATTAAATAGTGTACATAAGATTCTTCAAAGCTCTCAGTAAGTAATGGCTACTGCCAGTGAGGACTGGAGCAGGACTGATTACACTGGGAACACCGTGCTTCTAAACACTTTAGTAAAAACCTTCCTAGTCATTCGTGCTTACAAAACTATATAGCACTGCACTGCTCAGATAACAACTTTTACTACTTTGATGGTCAAATAAAACACAAGCTGGTTCTACTGCAAAACAGCAAAACTACCTATGGATCTGGAACTGTGTTCAGAGGATAAAATCTTTTGTGTTTTCCCTCCAAAATAGTAGATTTATGTAACATATGAAATAGTTGTTTCAATTGCAAAGGAACTTGTGTAATGATATCTTTAAAATCCCCATTTTGATTAAACAAAATTGTTGGGGTTTTTAACTGAAAAAGGCTAATACAACCCTTACAACATGGGGTGGCACCTGTGGCTCAGTGAGTAAGGCGCTGGCCCCATATGCTGGAGGTGGCGGATTCAAACCCAGCCCCGGCCAAAAACTGCAAAAAAAATAAAAACAAAAACCTTTACAACAGATAAACTGATTCCAATCGGCTCCTTCTGTCATCTTCTTTTCACAACCTATAAATGCAACTGTGTCAATAATGTTTTAAACTGGTGTACACAGTGTGGTCTCAAGTAAATTAAATTGTGCAATGAAATTGCTTAAGGAAAATACAGGGCTAATAGTATTAATTTCTTATTTGAGGGGGTGCCATATGATTTATTTTTCTACAATAAACCTGGATGACTTGTGTAAAGAAAATTACTTAAGAATAACATTTTACTTTACAAAAACATATTATCACAAATATTTTAAGGTGTGTATATCACGTTGACTGCTAGAAGGCACCAAAATGGCAATGTTGTATTTCTACATGATGGAGCTGTGAGTGTTTGGCTTTTTTCTTGAATTTTTTGAACATTCTAAAGTATTTATAATGCTATTAAAATGTGCTATGTAATAATACTGTATGATTAAATAATAAGTATATTGACATTTTATTGAAAAAAACCTCTATTTACACAAATGAAGAGAAAAATGTCATATATTTCTACCTTGATGACTCATTCCTTATGACAAATAGATATTTGTCTGTCCATCTTAGAGAATCATCAAATTTCAGAGTTCTAAGGGCTTCTGAGTCATCTGATATGACTATTATCTGATGTAGGATCTGTATCTTTATAATAATAAGAATATTAAGAACAATATTAATAGCTATTGAAACTTATTTGATCCATGTTTCACTGGGTCCTCAAAAATGATCCAGTGAGGTAAGGGACATGTGGATATCTTGAGGATGTCCACGCTCTAAATCCCAGAACCTGAATATGTTAGCTTACATGGCAAAGGGGAATTCAGGCTATAGATGGCATTTAAGGTGCCAGTCAACTGACTATGAGATGGGAGATGATCCTGGATTATCTGGGTGAGTCCAGTGTAATCACAGGGTCCATGTAAGTGGAGGAGGGAGGCAGAAGAAAAACTGTCAGATGGATGAGATACGGGAAAGACTTGACTGGCTCTTACTGGCTTTAAAGATGGCAGGGAGCCAGGACCCAAGGAATGAGAACAGGCTCTTTTGGAAAAGGAAGAGAAACAGCTTTTCCCCTAGAGCCTCCAGAAAGGACTGCTACCCTGATGACACCCTGATTTCAGCCTCGTGACTCTTATTTCAGACTTCTGACCTCCAGAATTGTAATACATTAGTGTTGTTTTAGGTTTCTAAGTTTGGGGTAGTTTGTGACAGCCGCCACAGGAAACTCATTTAATGTTATACACCAGTTTTATAGATGAGAAGGCTGAGGCTTAGGAAGAACAACTTGGTCAAGGTCACACACAAGCAGTTAGCAAGAATTGTGTTTGCATCCAGGTTGTCTGAGAATAGAACCTGTATTCACAGGCACTTGGCTTCAGAATAACAGTCCAACACCTGCTTGAACAGAAATTGTGAAAACTCACCACCATCCCTAATAGTCTGTTGCAGTTAGGATGACTCTAACTGGTAGAACTCATGTTCTTTTTTGGTTTCAAATTGGTCTTTTCAGTTCACTTTTCCATTGATTTATCATGCAAAATAACTCAATTCCTATTTTGTAATAAAATCCTTTTAAATATTTGAGGCCAATAATCCCTTCTCCCTAAGTCTTCTCTTCTTTGGGTGAAACAATCCAAGATTCGGCCTTTCCCTATAAGACATGGTTTAAAGTTCCAGCCCCTTCTCAACCTCTTACTTCTGGAAAGCATCCCAACTGTCAACATCCACTTAAGGATCCAGCCAGCCCCTACCTTACTTTGAATTTGTGTACTTTGAATTTCTTCCATAAGGTTATCACGCTAACCTCAACCTTTCTGAAGTTGATTACATACGACATCTTGAGCTCTTTGATGGAAATATTTCTAGAAATCAATCAGTCAATAAATACTGATAATTTTTGAATTATCAAAGTCTTGAAAACATAGCTTGCTTTCAAGTTCCTTCTGATCCTATTGCAAACTGATTCTACTCTTTGTTGATCTGGATAATACCTCTCTTATTTTAGCTTGAAAGGGGCTTGAACAAAAGGCCTGTTAAGCTACAGTGAGGAGCTGATCTGACCAACTGGCAACTTTGTAGGGAGGCTTGAGGTCCCACAGGCTGCGTCTGTGCAGCAGTCTGAGAAATCGTGCTATCTGTTCCTACGGGGATGGAGCCAGCAGGAAAATGAAGACAAGGTTAAGAATCAATGGACTTCAGTTTAACTCCATTCAATACAATATT
>CAUYRH010022707.1:0-13800 GCA_963574655.1 Perodicticus potto | reverse complement strand
CTCTGTCTCAAAAAAAAAAAAAAAGAAAATGCCATGAAGGCTATCTCTCACAGTGTGATCAAAATGTTTCTGATTGTATATGAAGCACATTCTGCCCTATGATTGCACCAATGTACACAATTATGATTTAATAAAATTATTAAAAAATATATATATATATATAGCCGGGCATTGTGGCAGGCACCTGTAGTTACAGCTACTTGGGAGGCTGAGGCAAGAGAATCACTTAAGTCCAAGAGTTTGAGTTTGCTGTGAGCTGTGATGCCACACCACTCTACCCAGGGTGACACAGTGAGACTCTGTCTCAAAAAGAAAAAAAAAAAAAAGAACTAAAAATAGACCTACTGTTTCATTCAGCAATCCCCACTATTGGGTATTTACCCAAAGAAAAAAGAGTTATTTTTATCAAAAAGACACATGTACTCTAATTTTTTTTGCAGTGCAATTCAAAGTTACTAATACGTGAAATCAACCCAAGTGTCCATCAATACATGAGTGGATTAATAAAATATGGGGATATCATGGAATAGTACTCAGCCATTAAAAAAATGGTGAACTACTTACTATCTTTCGTAACAACCTTAGATGGAACTTGAGACAATTTTTCTAAGTGAAATATCACAAGAATGAAAAAACAAACACCATGTGTGCTTACTATTAATTTGGAACTAAAGAGTCAATTCCCATGTGCACATGTGGCAGTAAATATCTAATGAAAAGCAAAAAATCAAGTGGGGGGGTAGTAGGGGAAGGATAAATTCACATCTAATAGGTTCAATACACATAATCTAGGTGGTAAGCTGCTTAAGGCTTTGGCTGGAAGAGTACAAAAGCAATATATAAAAGTGAAATATTTGTGCCCCCACAATATTCTGAAATTTTAAAAAATAGCAATTCTGAAATGAAGTTAAAAATAAGCACCAAACTAATAAATAATGCTTTAAAGTGATTAATGAATTTGATATCTGCAAAATGGATTAGAAAAAGAGGTAAATATATTAAATGATGCATAAATACAATAATATGTTAGTAATGAATGAAGTAAAAGCAGAAGTTGAAAAATAAATCAATAATATAACAAAATCATTATACTAATTAGAAAAACTAGAAGAAGTGCATGATTTTTTAGAAAAACAGAATTTCTCAAAATGATGTAAGGAGAAATTTTCCCACTAATTTTAGAAAAATTTAATTAACATTTTAAAGTCTTCCCAGGAAGAAAGTACCAGCTCAGGAATTTATTACTGGTGAACCATACCAAATATTGCAGAAATAGTATAATCTTACACAAGCTCATTCGGAAAATAGAAGAATCATCTCTTTATATTTTTGTGAAGTATGGTAGACTGTATTGTAAGATGCCTTCCCCCAGAGCTCATGGTCTACTCCCTGGAAACTGTAACATGTAATTGAAGTTACTAATTATTACCAACTTTGATATTAAACGTATCAAAGTTACTAATTGACCTTAAAGCAACAGAACCATTTTGAATTATTTAGATGGGTGCATGGAGTTCAATGAGCCCTTACAAGCAAAAGAGGCAGGTGGAGAGAGACAGTAGGAAAGAAGTCGGGTCTGAAGTGATGACGTGCCCCGACTCAACATAAGCAGGCGGCATCTGGAAGCTGAGAATGACCCCCCCCCAACAACCAGTGAGAAAACAGGGACCTTAGTCTGACAACCACACGAGAAGGAAATAAATTCTGCAACTGCCTGAATTAGCCCAGAGTGGATTCCACACCAGATCCCCAGGCTCTGACACTGTGATTTCAGCTCAGTGAAACCCAGAGCAGAGAACCCAGCTGTATCATTCCCAGATTTCTTATTTACACAGAAAGGTGAGATAATAAATTTGTGTCCTTTGAGAGAATAGAAAAACACATGAGGAATTCATTGCAAGGGCTGCTTCTCCAAGCTTGGATTCTCTCCCATGGTCTGCCAAATTTTGTTTACATTTTCCTCCCCAGGTAGTTGCTTTTTCTAATTTATCTAGAGTTTTTTCATTACAATCAGTGGGCTTAGGCCTTCTTGGTCACAACTAAACACATTCTGTCTATTCCTACTTGACAGAAGCCCACCAAACCTTCTCATTTAATTCTTGATGTTCCTTAAACTTCTCTTCAGTATTCTTCATATCTTTGTTTCTCCAGGTTTCAAATTTTGGTTCATTTATTCAGGTATTTTTTTTTCAGGTATTGAATTCCCCCATTTGGCTGATTAAATATGCTTTTTAACCCATTGTTTAAAATATCATCAGTTATGTTTTGCATTTTTAGAGACTTTATTTGGTTATCACCTTTTAAACTATCTGATCATACCTGCTTTTCTCCTCATCTTTGGGGTTCCATCTTTTATTTTTTTAATGTTTCTTGCTTATCTGTTCTACATAGCTGTTAGTTCCAACAGCTGTAGTAGTATGTGACTGTCTGAATCTTGCTTGGGTTAGTTTGACTCTTCCTGAGATTGAGGATTTTTGGTTATAAATTTGTTGGCTGTTCTGATCTATAGGAATTTTGATTTTAAGTTGGGAAGACTTTGCTTCTGTCAGAAACCAAAATTCCACCAGCCTAGAAAAGCTGTCCAAATCCCTAAGGGTCCCACCTCAACATGAGAGGAAATTATTTAGCTCAACCACTTCACAGTTGCTTGAAGCCCAACATCTCCCCCTCAGCGTTGCTATCAGCTTCTCACAAAATACTTGCCTTTAAAATCCACAAACCACTCCCAGCCTCAGCCCCAAATCACTGATTTTTGTTTGCCATGTTTGTTTTCTCGGGAAAGGAAAATGGTTTTCTCTAGAGAAAGCTAGCAATCTATCAAGAAAGACTCTCTCTCTAAGCAAGGACATAATTGCTTCTGTTACAAAAGGGTCCTTCTGAGCAGCTCATTGGCTATATAGCCAAAAGTTCAATTTTACCTCATTCCCTTCTTCCTTTCAGTATTTTTGTCTATTGCTATTCCTTCACTCATTTTTTAATTTTAAATGTATACCTTTTACTTCCTCTACCATGATTTTAAAATTGTTATAATAGAGCAGTGTCTGATGAAAAAATCATCCTGCCATTTTATTTATTTATTTTAGTTTTTTTTTTTTAGACAGAGCCTCAAGCTGTCACCCTGGATAGAGTGCTGTGGCATCACAGCTCACAGCAACCTCCAACTCCTGGGCTCAAGCGAGTCTCCTGCCTCCGCCTCCCAAGTAGCTGGGACTACAGGCACCTGCCACAACGCCCGGCCATTTTTTGGGCCCGGGCTGGATTCGAACCCACCAGCTCAGGCATATGTGGCTGGCGCCTTAGCCCATTGAGCCACAGGCGCCAAGCCACATCCTGCCATTTTAAATAACAAGGCTTATTTTCTTTTTAATATAACCATTTTTTCAAAATTGTACCAATACACACGTAATACATACATGCAAATAATTGAATATGCTTCACTTTTAAGTTAATTCTAACTCATGAGTATTTCCTGTTGTGAAAATTATTTTGAAAGCATGTTATTTATAATGCTCCATAATCTAGTGTAGAGAACCACATGTCTTCTTGCTGGACATTTAAGAGTTTCCCTCACTCAATAGTATCCACACATAATACATACTATGAATATTCTTGACAATTAATCTTTGGACTTATCTCTGATCAAAATTTACTACATAATTCCCAATTACTTTCAGAATGCTGGAGAAAAAATCTACATTCCTACCAAAAGAGTTTGGTAATATCTTTTTCACTATACCCTTTTTAGCATTTTATTATTTTAAAAAATTACCAGTCAGATAGGTTTTTATACACAATACATATATGCTTATGTATTTATGTGTGTATTCATTGTTTTATATTACATTGCCTCTGATAAATTTTTTTGATTTTGCTGATATTTATGTAAATTATTTATTTGCAAACTTAGGGTGTCTCCCAATTCCAGTTTCTTACATGAAACATATAAACATGTTAGAAATTTATACATTACTTCACACTGGTAAGAAAAGTGAAGGATATAAAATGGGGAGGGTTGGTTTTTTTTTTTTTTTTTTGCAGTTTCTGGCCAGGGCTGGGTTTGAACCTGCCACTTCCCCCGTATGGGGCCGGCATCCTATTCCTTTGAGCCACAGGTGCCACCAGGATATAAAATGAGTTTTTAAAAATAAAACAAATCAAGAGTTGAGCCTGGTGTTTCATGCCTGTAATCCTACCGCTCTGGGAGTCTGAGGCAGGTGGATTGGTTGAGCTCAGGAGTTCAGGAGGAGCCTGAGCAAGGGCCAGACCTTGTCTCTGTAAATAGTCAGGGTTTGGGGCAGGTGCCTGTGTTCCCAGCTACTCAGAGGCTGGGGTAGGAGACTTGAGCCCAAGAGTTTGAGGTTGTGTAAGCTATGGCACCCCAGCACCCTACAGAGGGCAACAGTGTGAGACTCTGTAAAAAAAAAAAAAAGAAAGAAAAAGAAAGGAACGGAGGGAGGGAAGGAGAAAAGGGAGGAAGGAAGGAAACATATTGTTGTGGAAATATTATTCATCATTAAATTAAAAATTTTTATATGGCATTTGCTTTGTGCAGCTGAAGCCATAAGTAAAAGATATTCTTCCTGCAAATTCTTCTAGTAACACATGGTCATCTTTCCTTTTGTTTTTTTCTCATAATAAATTAAGGTTTAAAATTCACTTGGTCTATTAAAGTGGGAGCCTAGGACTTTTTGTGTCACTAAAGAGTTTAACCCATTTGCACTGATAATGATCACTTATGTAATTGGATTCATATCTGCTATGTTGAGTTTTCTAAAATAAACCAAGGGCGTGTCAGAACAGTGAAGTGTACACGTGCATTTGTGTATTCAGATCATAGCGAACACGAAGCAGGAGATGCCTGAGACTGCAGCTCAGGCAAACAGTTAAGCAAAGCGAATATTTCTTTTTATTTTTGAATTTTTTTTAATTGCTTCAGCTTACTTTGAGGGTACAAATAATTCGGTTACAACTCTTGCATTTGTCAGTTAGAGTTTCTCTTATAATTATGTCCTGCCCCCAAGAGGTGTGCCACACACCCTAATAAAAATAGGATACTTCTTATTCTGAGTTTTTAGGATCAGTTTTGGCCCATGGAAATATTGAATACTAATTTAGGAGTAACCCTTATTTGGAGAATCACACATAAAACCAATTTTTGGGTTTTTTGGCAAACAACCTTTTTACCTTCAGTTCGTTTATGTTCACCAGGCCATGCAACAACAAAAAAAGGAAGATAAAATTTCATGTCAAAGCAGTGTATTTAATTTTTTCACCTGCCGCGCTGCCTTTCGTTGCTCAGCACCAGTTCAGTTATGTGGGCAATCACAGAACACTGCTCTGTTTCAGCTACATCCAGAATAAAAGGATACTCATCCCAAAACTATAATAATCAGGATCCCAACCACAGAATATCAAAATGTTGAGTGCTTAACAAAATAGATTCTGGGACATAACTAAGCTTTACTGTGGGTTTGTGTATATTCATACATCTAAAGGTGTGTAAATGCCTTTGCAGTGTGTTGTACAGTAAATCTTTTCCGATAACCAACTTGTGCTCCTGAGCTTTCTCCAAGGGAACAATTTTCAAGGGTTGTGCTTGTGCGGCCTGAGTAGACTTGACGTCTCCTGTGCCTTTCTGGGAGTGACAGTTTTGATGTCTTTACTGTTTACAGTTTCAGCGGTGTCACAGAGCCACATAACCGTGGCTGTGGATGGGCATCCCGGGTCATCTCAAATACGTCGTGAAGACCCTATTAGTGTAGAGCAGCCACCAATTCACTCTGCTTCTTGCCCACTTACATTTAGTCAGGGTAATTTTATGAAATGTACTCAAGGGAACGTAGACACATTTTTAAGGAGCACTAAAAGCAAAAGGCACTTTAGAAAAAGACATCCTTTTCCTTGCAGTGATTTCTCATTAAAACAATCAACGCTGGCCAGAACGTGCTGTATTAAGGTCTGTAGCCTTTCAATGCGAGTCCATTGACATCACGTATATATGTACAACATTCACCCACACAGAGCTAGGAATGCATCTCTCACAGGAGATTTCATTCAGCCAATTAATATTTGGGGGCGTGTTCCACCTGTTGCATCCCTGGTAGCTGCGGGGAGATTCCCTACTTAACAAGGCAGGTACCGTCTCAAGCCTCATGCGATTCATTCTCATGAGGACAACTGATAGCAAACAAACAGACAGACAAGAAATAATTACCAAAAACTGTGCACAATGATAAAAAGAAAATGAACAGTTTTTCTTCTTTTTTTTAAGTGTCAGGTTAATACGGCGATACATATGATCGCGTTATATAAGTCGCTTTTGTGAGATTAAAGCCTGCTTTGCAGTTGTGACCCGCATGCAGAGGTGAAGGTCATATACCCAGATACTCATGCCATGTTCCCTGGGGTGGGAATTTACCCAGCCCGAACCCTCCTCCCACCTATTGAATTTAATTTCGTTTTCCTCTCATATGAGCATGAATTTGTTAATCCTCTGTCTAGTTTCAAATTGGAAGTGAGTACATGTGATACTTATTGTTCCATTCTTGTGATGCTTTGCTGAGGAGAATATTCTCCAAAGCTGCCCATGCTGTTACAAAAGTTACCAAATCTCCATCTTTGTGAATGGCTGAACAGTAAGTGTCCCACAGCGCCCATGTACAACAGTTCACTAATCCACTCATGCGCTGAAGGGCACGCCTGTTGTTTCCACATCCTTGGGATTGTGAATGAGGCTGCTGTAAATATTCTAGTGTAAATGTCGCATGGTAAAATGTAGTTTTTTTCTTTGGAGTGGATACCTAGTAATGGGGTTACAGGATCAAATGGTAAGTTTACATTTAGTTCTTTGAGTACTCTCCATACTTCTTTCCGTAGAAGCTGAAATAGGTTGCAGTCCCACCAACAGGACTGGATATGTGTTCCCTTCTCTCCACAACCACGCCAGCATCTGTTGTTTTGGGAGCTTGTGATAGGGGCCATCATTACTGGGGTTAGGTGATATCTCAAAGTAGTTTTGATTTGCATTTTTCTAATGATTAGGAACAATAAGTGTTTTTTTGCCATTTGTCTTCATGGGGAAAGTTTCTGTTCATGTCTCTTACTCAGTTTTTAATGGATTTAGTGGCTCTGTTCTTGTTGATTTTCTTAAGTTCTTTGTAGATTCTCATTACTAACAGTATTCTATGTAGGAAATATTGGACAAACTCATTTAGATGTAAGTGATAGAGACAACTGCTCAGACTGACAGGTTACGTTCTAATTATTCAGTGAAGAGAGGAGTGAGGAAGCAAAATCTACCTAAGAAAGTACAAAGGTTCTGGGATGTGTTTTAGGAACTGAAAGAAGTAAGTGGCATGGTGATCATGGGGAAATGGAAAAAGTGAGAAGTAAGATTGGAGAAATAAAGTTTTGTTCTATTGGAGGTTGGAGACAGGCGTATTTTGTAGGACTCAATAAGAGTGTATTGTTTATTCTGAATACAATGGAGAGCCTTTGAAAGATTTAATGCAGAAAAGTAAAATAATCAAATTTACATTTTAAAATAATCAATGTGATCTGATTGAATTAGTTAACAGGTAGTAAAAGGAAAAGTGGGTCAGAGATGATGGCTTACGCTATAATGCAGGAAGACAAATGGAGAGGAGTAGACTAATAGGGAACATGACAGTTCTCCAGAAGGTATCCAGCCAGGTATGTCTGTTTCTTTTAAATATTACATGGATCCATACTTTCCAAGCATCTCTTGTACATGTTGAAGATATAAATTAATAACTCTTGTGGATTGAAATAGGGGATGAGCATGGTGATAGCGTGAAATAACTGATAACTACTTCCAATTTTCTAGCTCGGAGAACTATGGAAATGGTCTTATTGCTCCTGGAAATTGATAAACTTGGGGAAAAAATGTCTGAATAAGGCATTGCAGACAGAAAAAAATGTTTATCTCACAGAGTTGAAACACGTTCTTCTTAATTAAGTATCTCAGGAATAGAAAAAAAATGTATATATGATGTATTCAATAATAATATTAAACCAGTATATAAACAATTGCATGCTTATATAAACAATATAACACAGAAATAGTCTAGCAAGGGGAAGGGGTGAAAAGGGAAAAGGGAGGGGGTGAGGGAAGAATATTGGAGGGAGGAGAGGGCATTTGGTGGATCTCACCTAATGTGCACAATGTGTATTCAGCACACTCCTTGGGCAAAGGGCTCTTCAACTGGAACTTTACCTTGAAAGTGAGAACATTGTAACCTAAAAATGTGTACCCTAATGTTATTTTGAAATTTAAAAAGAAGTTTGATTATTTAAAACACCCAACCAGAACTGTTTGATCAGTCTGAAGACATACGGATATTGAGTTCAGAATAGAGTATGGAACAACAAAAATAAAATGGTATTCAAAACCATAGATTAGAACATCATGTGCATATTATAAATGCAATTTTTTTTGAGACAGAGTCTCACTTTGTTTCCCAGGCTAGAGTGCTGAGGCATCAGCCTAGCTCACAAACTAGCAATCTCAAACTCCTATGTTCAAGTGATTCTCCTGCCTCAGCCTCCTGTGTAGCTGGGACTACAGACTCTCCCCAGGACACCTGGTTAAGTTTTTCTATTTTAGTAGAGACAGGGTCTCCCTTTTGCTCAGGCTGGTCTCAAACTTTTGAGCTCAAGGAATCCTCGTGTCTCAGCCTCCCAGAGTGCTAGGATTACTGGTGTGAGACACTACATCCCGCAATACATATAATTTTTAATTATTAATTCAAACAATCAACGAATAAAAAGTAATAAAAATAAATGTGATCACTGAGGTAGAATTTAAATTAGAGAAGTGCTAAGTCCTCCTATGGAATATTTGGCCAACTGTGTCAATTCCATTGGATTTGGCAAAGGGAGATCGCTGATGACCTTGACACCTGTAGCTAGGGTAGACGAGTGAAGGCAAAACCTAGTGTAAATGGGTGGGAAGTGAATGAGAGGTCCAATTCTGCATATATTCCCATAGCCAGGAGGCTACACACTTTCAACTCCATTTTCAAACTTTTGCCACCAAATCTTTTTTAGTCCCCAAGTTGAGCTCCATTTTTCCTGCCTAAACAGAGGATTCTATAATTGATTATATAATAACTGATATGCTGCTCTGGCAAAAGTATTTCCAGCTAAGAAGGCTTCAGAGGTGATACCTTCCCACCTGCCATCCATGCCCATGCTGAATACAAGCACTGTGACCAGGGCCTGTTTGTACCTGAAAAATATATATAGAGATATTAAATATATACTTCATAAATGTGTATATATTAAATACAGACACACACACAGTGCTTCCAAAAACAACCTTTATTTTCTTGGTATCATCATCAGATGGTAGCCAAAAGTTACCAAATGCTAATTGCTCACCAAAGCCTATTGACTCCTCTTGGAAAATATTAATTTATTGTTGTTGTGTTAGATTTCTTTCATGCCTGCTTTATATCTCAGACCAAGACTTTGTCCCTTACCTGAAATGGCCATTTTAGATGCCCTTGAACTTCTTGAAATTTTCAGAAAGTTAATACTATCCTTTGATTTTATAGATGAAGAAATTGAATCACAAAAAAACAGGCAACTTGCCTAAGGTCATTTTTAGTATATAATAATGCTGATATTCAAACCCAAGCAGTTTGGCTCTAAAGTAAGATATGTACCCCATATCTTACATTGCATTTCCATAAAGATGGACTAGTTTAAGAAATTTAAAGGAAAACTATGATGTGTAATTTTAAAAAAATTGTAAAATTTACTTTCTAAGTGCTATTGAATCTCCAAGTGTACTAGTAGGATTAAAACAAACCCTACTATCCGTTATATATTACTTTCTGATGTAAGCTAAACTAAACAAAAACATCTCCCTTTCTCAATGTCATTCTTATATAATAATGTCTTGAATAGTCCTTATTTTTAAACACTAGTAAACATATACATGGGTTACAAAAGTATTGAGACAGACTGTCTTATGGTCCATTATGTCACTTCCAAGAAACAGCATCCTTGTTGATTCACCCATGCAATGTTCAACTTGCTCAGCTTATTGGTGTTGCTGGGGTTGCTGGGAGGGCTTTGTTTGTTTCCATTCACACGGATTTTATGTTTTGCTGCTTTTGTGTATTTCAATACTTTCATAATGACCCACATATATTCATGTAGATCACTGGAAAATTAATATAATTTTTCTAATCAAAATTTATGTATTCCAGACTAAGCATTAGCAAGTAGGAATCAATGATAACACCGTTATTTAACTTTGTTAAGAAGGATACACAGAAGACTTTGATAGACCAAAAAACAAATTCACTATTACACAACAGAAGCTTTGGCAGTGTTTAAGTCACATTCATTTAAATAGATCTTCTTCTTCTTCGTTACAGCTTCTAGCCAGACTTCTGTTAAAAGCCTGTGACCTTTGGACAAGAGTGAAATATTAAGCATTAGGGATGCTCCAGTCAAGTTTGTTCAGTCAGGAACAAACGGATTCCAGACAAAGAGGTTGGCAAAAATCTGCCTTTTCTTTTGCTCTCATTGACTTCCTAAAAATGAAAAGCCCTCCTGAAAACAGGTGGTCCTAAAAAATCTACAGATAATTAAGCAAAATGAGCCCTGTTGACAGCCTGGCATGAAATGTGAATCTTTAATTACATTTTAATGACAACTCTGACTATTTTACATAACTATGTCAAGAGGTATAACATGAAATTAGGGATTATCAGTACAAACTTTAAATGGATTTTTCTCAACATTTATAAAACTGCAAGGAATAAAAAACATATTTAAAAAATAAATGGCTGGCAGAGGGCCCTTTCATACACATATATGTCAGTGTCTATTAGTCTTATTATCGTTCATAGCACATCTGTAATTGTTAAAAATGTTGTCTTGTTTCAAGGATGGCTAAACTGGAAAAGTTGTTCTGGCTAAAACAAAGCCTAAAATTGATGCCAACAGAATCCTTGTTAAAATTAAGTAGTCATAATTTTTGAGCAAAACACAAATGAAGAAGATTTTTTAAAGTCTCTTTAAAACCTTTGTTTGACTTAATTGGTTAAGGAGTATTAGTTCTGTAGTAACTTCAGTAAGATTTATAATTCTTGTTTGTGCTTAATTATGAATGTAATGCTTTAAACTGCAAGTACCTTTAATTCTTTCAAGTCCTACCTAAGGTACCTTAAGCAATTTAAATAGATGACTTGAATCAAAGCTTTCCCATAGTGATTTTAACCATCTGTGAAAACATTGTACCTTATAATATCCCTCATTTGTCCTAATTAAATCTTATGTAATAAATCATCTCCTTGTCCAATAAAAAAGCTGTGATTTTCTTTCAAGCAAAGGTCATAAATCCTAAGGCATTGGAATGAACATAATTTAATAGGTTATATTTTAACACGGAGAAAAACATTAAACGCAAGTAAATAAATATGTTCCCCTTTTTAAAGACTAAATTATAAGTGAAAATATGCTATTACCATATAATATTTAAGTTCAAGGAAAGGGTAAAATAGTTTAAACTTAAAAAACACAAGTCTATTTGGTGCTTAGAAAAAATGGGCTGTATTTCACTTTTCTTTCTGATTTTTAACAATACATAAATTGGCACAAATTAGCTAATTGTTATTGAAAGAGAGAGAATATTCACAGCCAACCCTATACATATCCAAAGAAGCTCAGCACTTTCCTCTAAACCTAGTGGTCCATCAGTGCTGTTGCTCTCAGTAAAGTGTGCCACCATCATGTCTGAAATTGACTAATCTATCTCCCTCCCCTCAGATCCTGTCTACTCCCGAGTCCTATTGATTCTGTCCCTTAAACATATCCTAACTACATCCACTCTTCTCTGTATCCCTCATCCTTTAGGAAGTTCAAACATTACAATTCGTTTTACCTCATCTACTTTCCCCTATCCCCAAGCCATTCTCCATTCTACAGGCAGGGAGATTTCTAAGCTATTAAGCTGATGATAGAATCACTTTGGTATAAGTTCTGGCTTTAAAAACAAATAAAAAGAAACTAAAGGAATATTTACTTCCATGAGTGAGAAATTCCAATTGTAGATCTTTGCTTAAGAGAAATAAAAATATCTGCTTTTTTTCTAAAAGCCTTGTGTAAGAATATTCATGATAGCTTTATTCGTAATAGCCAAAACTGAAAACAGTTCAGGTTTCAATCAGTGGGAGAATGGAAAAACAAACTGTGATAAATTATACAGTAAAAGAATGCTTAGCAATTTAAAAAGAACCGCTGATACACTCACCAGGTCTTCATCTCAAAGGTAGAATGACTTACACAAAAGAATACATAATAGTTAATTTTATTTACCTGAAGTTCTAGAATAGACAAAAGTTATCTATGGTTTAAAAGAAATGAGAACACTGGTTATTTATGTAATGGGTAGAGTGGGACCAGGAATTGGCTGCAAAGAAGCAGAAAGAGACTTTCTGGGATCACAATGTTATACCTGAAGCGAGTGGAATAGAGAAACACCAGCACACGGAGTCCAAATTAAGCCAGGGTCCTTTATTGATTGGCCGGGCTGAGAGTGGACTCAAGCCTCAAACTCTCATGACCCCTAGAAGCAAGGGTGGAAATCTTTTATAAGGTGCTTTCGGTAGGGGAGGGGAAATCCTTAATGCAAGCCGAATTTCACAAGAGCCAACGCCTGGTAAGGGGAGTCCTTACAAGAGGAAGGTGGGGTTTTGCAGTTACTACTAAACTCTTTCAGCTGAGCTTCCTGTCTTAAAGGGGGAGTGTTGAAAGCCCTTAGCAAGATGGAGTTGGGGCATAACAATGGAAAGGGCTTCCTCCCCGCACAGGTCAGCTTTATGCATTGACCTATATTCACAGAAAGGTTATGAATTGTGTATTTTGCTTTCTGTACTTAAAAACTTAAAAAACTACAAATAACTTTGAACAAATGTTGCACTCTAATTAATATGCCTGCTGAAGTCTTTAGCGGTGAAATGTACTGATGTCTTAACAAAAACTTTGAAATATATTAACAATATATGATTGAACTCATAGATCTTAATTTTGGTGATAGATACATGACTCTGCTTATCAAAGAATAAAGAATTATATATTTAAACGGGTGAATTTTACTGTGTGTAAATTATACATTAACTGTTCAAACATCTTGAAAGCTAGGCTAAGAGATGGCTAAATGAATGGATAAATGAATGGGCTAAAGCAAAATATAGCAAAATACTTAGAATTACAGAATCACAGTAGTGGATATTTGGAAATTTATTGCATAATAATTTTTTACTGGGTTTTGAAATTTTTTCATAACAAAATGTGGGGGGTGAAGGAACTATGCAAATCTGATCATAGATCACATTGTTCTCACACTGGAATGGCTTTCCATTAGTTTTTGGTTTTACTCAAGAATTATTAATATGGTATAAGGTCCCACATGCGTGGCTGTCTCCCTGAGTCTTAGTCTCATAGGTCATTTCCTCCTCACACACCATGATCTAATCATATTCTTCTTTGCCCACTTTTACAAAGTAACAGACTCTTTTGCTCAAGGGTCTTGTCATTAAATAATGGTGCAAATGTCTTTGCGATTATCTGTCTACTGCTCCAGTAGTTTTATTTTTCCATCTTTTTTTATAATAATTTTATTAAATCATAATTGTGTACATTGGTGCAATCATAGGGCAGAATGTGCTTCATATACAATCAGAAACATTTTGATTGTACTGTGAGAGATAGCCCTCATAGCATTTTCTTAATCACTATATAAAGACATTGACACTCTACATT
>CAUYRH010022704.1:0-17838 GCA_963574655.1 Perodicticus potto | reverse complement strand
TTGCATCAATATTCATTAATGATATTGGTCTGTAGTTTTCTTTTCTTGTTGGATCTTTTCCTGGTTTAGGGATCAAGGTGATATTCGCTTCATAGAATGTGTTGGGTAGTATTCCATCTTTTTCTATATTTTGGAAAAGGTTTAATAATATAGGTATTAGTTCCTCTTTAAAGGTTTGGTACAATTCTGACGTGAAGCCATCTGGTCCCGGGCTTTTCTTTTTAGGGAGATTTTGTATATTTGATGCTATTTCAGAACTTAATATCGGCCTGTTCAACATTTCCACTTCATTGTGGCTAAGTCTAGGAAGGTGGCGTGCTTCCAAATATTCGTCAATTTCCTTCAGATTTTCATATTTCTGAGAGTAAAGTTTCTTGTAATATTGGCCAAGGATTTTTTGAATTTCTGAGGGGTCTGTTGTTATTTCATCTTTACCATTTCTGATTGCTGAGATTAGAGATTTTACTCTTTTTTTCCTGGTTAGGTTAGCCAAAGGTTTATCTATTTTATTGACCTTTTCAAAAAACCAACTTTTTGATTTATTGATCTGTTGTATAATTCTTTTGTTTTCAATTTCATTTAATTCTGCCCTGATTTTGGTTATTTCTTTTCTTCTTCTGGGTTTGGGATTGAAATGTTCTTCCTTTTCCAGTTGCTTGAGATGTCCTATTAGGTTGTTAACTTCTTCTCTTTCCATTCTCTTGAGGAAGGCTTGCAGTGTTATAAATTTCCCTCTTAGGAATACCTTTGGAGTATCCCAGAGGTTCTAATAATTCATGTCTTCCTTATCATTTTGTTCCAAAAAATTGGTAATTTCTTTCTTGATCTCATCTATGACTCATCTATCATTCAGTATAAGGTTATTTAGCTTCCATGTTTTTGTATGAGTATGCAGATTCCTGTCATTACTGTGTTCAACTTTTATTCCATGATGGTCCGAGAAGATGCAAGGAATACTTTCTATTCTTTTAAATTTGCTAAGGTTAGACTTGTGACCTAAGATGTGATCAATTTTGGAGTATGTTCCATGGGCTGATGAGAAGAATGTGTATTCAGTTTTGATAGGATGAAATGTTCTGTAGCTGTCTGTTAAATCCAAATGCTGTATGGTTAAGTTTAAATCTAAAATTTCTTTGCTTAGCTTCCTATTTGAGGATCTATACAACACTGCTAAAGGAGTGTGAAAATCTCCAACTACTATGGAGCTGGAGGAAATCAAGTTGCTCATGTCTGTTAGAGTTTTTCTTATAAATTGAGGCGCAGTCTAGTTGGGTGCATAAATATTAATAATTGAAATCTCATCATATTGAGTGGTACCTTTAACAAATATGAAGTGTCCATCTTTATCCTTCCTTCCTTTTGTTGGTTTAAAGCCTATTGTATCTGCTAATAAAATTGCAACACCTGCTTTTTTCTGCTTTCCATTTGCCTGGATGACCTGGCATACAGATGACCATCCCTTCACCCTGAGTCTATATTTATCTTTTAAGGTAAGGTGAGATTCTTGTATGCAGCAGATACCTGGCCTGAGTTTGTATCCAGTCTGCCAGCCTGTGCCTCTTTGGAGAACAATTTAATCCATTCACATTAATTGAGAATATTGATAAGCCTGGTAGAATTTGGGGTATCAAGTTTTTCAAAAGTCCAGTGGACATTTTTAATCATTTTGCCACTGTGGAAGTTGGAATTTGATCAAAAGTTTCTGTGTTTACTTTTGTGGTGGAGGATTGCACTGGTCATTATCGAGGATAGGTCTGAGAATATCCTGGAGAGCTCATTTAGTTACGGCAAATTTGTTCAACATGTGAATGTCATTAAAGTATTTAATTTCTCCATCATAAATGAAACTTAGTTTATCTGGATACAGGATCCTGGGTTGAAAGTCATTTTGTTTTAAGAGATTAAAATTCAATGACCACCCTCTTCTTGCTTCAAAGATTTCAGCAGAGAGATCTGCAGTCATTCTAATATTTTTCCCCTTGTAGGTTATGGTTTTCTGGCTGCTTTCAGAATTTTCTCCTTCATATTAACTTTAGTGAAGTTAATTATGATGTGCCTGGGGGATGACTTACTCGGATTGAGTCATGCTGGTGTTCTGAATTTCAGAATTTCTTGGCATGTCTAGAGAGTTCTCTTTCATAATCTCATAAAGAAGAGACTCTGCCTTGTGAAGCAACTTTGTCACCTTCAGCAATCCCTACAAGGTGAATATTAGTTTTCTTCGAATTATCCCAGAGCTCTCTGAATGATCCATTTTTGCTCTCCATTTCTCTTCCTCTTTGAGAGTTTGGGACATTTGAATGCTTTGTCTTCAAAGGAAGAAATCCTTTCTTCTGTTTGCTCCATTCTGTTACTGAGGGATTCTACTATATTTCTCAGATCTTTGAGGGCTGCAAATTCTTGTCTCAATGTGTGAAAATCTTTGGTCATTTGGTCTTTGAATTCACTGAATTCTTGAGACAACTTTTGAAAAGCTCCTTGAATTTCTAATTCCAACTTTACCTCTATTCTATTAATCTTACTTGCAATCCAAATTCTGAATTTGATTTCTGACATCTCAGCCATCTGTTTATGGATGGGATCTTCAGTTGTGTAGCCAAATTGTTCCTTGCGGGGGGGAGGGGGGTTGATCTACTCTGGTAATTCATGTTACTGGAGTTTTCCCGCTGATTCCACCCCATGATTATTTTACACCATTTGGCTAGATGAGCAGGTAAGGAGAAGTAGGGTTGAGAGCCAGGAGTTACTACTTCTTCCAGGAGTTGTAATTAGCCAGCCCTTCGCCCAAAAGCTGGGACTGGTATCTATAACTTTTCTGGTAGAGCTTTGCCAAAGACCCGTACGGTGCTATGGCCTGCTTGGTGTGGTGGGGCTAAGTGGCTCTGTCTAGTTTTCAGCTGGTCTCTGTCCTACCCGAGCAAATCAGTTACTCAGGGTTGAAGTCTTTGCTATGGAGAAATACCAGCAATTAAGTCACCCTGCCCCCAACAGGCAACAATTGGAAAAGGAAAATCAAACCTTCCCACAACCACACACTCCAGACACCACTTTGGATAGTCCTCAGGTGATTGGCCCAGTTTAAGACATCCAGATTAATTTTCCCAATCAGCACCAGTCTCAGGTGGGAGAGTTCAAAAGGTCTCCAGCAACTAGATAGCAGGGGTCTGCTGGCAGCTCAAGTATGACTCGTTTTGGTGCTCTGTGAGGTCAGAAAGACCCACTCAGCAAATAAATTAGTCTGGGAAGGTTGATGCCTCCTTCCCCACCTTGCACTTCTGTCACACCCATTCACTGGTACCCTGCAGGACTTTGAACCAGTTCCCTCCAATGAGCAGATGCTCAATGGGTTTGTGCCTGCCTGAGTCACAGGAAGATCTATGTCTTCTCAGCCAGGCCACCACTTCTGCCACTATCTGGCAGGGGGAGGTGAGGCCTGACAACCTGGGATGGTTAGTGGAAGCTGGGGTGTTTCACTCAGTTCCAGCCCCTCCCCTGATTGATGTTGCTGACAGAACAGAACAACTTCGCAGAATTTGTTTCTGTCCCAGTTATATTCCCCTGCAGATCAGAAGCTTCTTAAGTTCACAGAAACTGTGACTCAGCCCAGTCTGCACGACCACCCAGTCTCGACTGCAGTCTGTGTTGGGGCGGGTGCTGACAGAGCTCACACTCAGCTTTCAGTTCCAGCCTCTGCCTGCCTCTGTCTCAGCTATGATACCCTGAGGCCGGGTGCATCTGAGGCTCAGTAAAGCAGTCCTCTGGGTTAGCCCTGCTCTGGGAGTCTGCTATCTCTGCATGTGCGTATTCTAGTCCCCCGCTCTGCCCAGGCTGGTACTGCCTCAGGCATACCCTTTACTCACAGGGCCTGCATTTCAGTCCCATATCTGTTCCACCAGTGGCTGACACTGGAGAAGATTCCCTCCTTCCTCTGGTTGCCCAGAGAGACAGGGAGTGTCCTTTCATAATATCCCCAGGGATGTGAGCTGTATGCTCCCACCGCTGTGGCTGTTGTTCTGTGCCTCGAGGCACCTCCTCTCCTGTATGGTTCCCTCTCAGTTGACCTCCTTCTCCCGTGCCACAGAATCAGCACAGATCAGCCACAGCCCATGCCCTGTCCACACCTCTCGAGAAAATGCCCCAGAATCTGGACTCCATGGGGGACAGGCTTCCATACCTTGGGGTGAGAGTGGAGGGGAGTGTTGGGAGTTCAAAATTGCAGGTAGAGAATATATACAGTTTTATACAGTTTTATGCCTGGCAGGAGAGTGCCATGGCACCCTAGTGGGGGAAGGAGATCTGGTTTTTAGAGGGTCTCTCCTGTGGGATAAAATGGGAGGATTTTTGAACTCTTCTCACTTGTTTGTATGGAGTATACTGCAAGCTGTTCTCATGGAGGAAGGGACTCCTGCCCGCTTGGTGATGGATTTTATACCTTTTGTTTGTACCCTTGGGGTCGCACTCATCTCAGCAGGGTTGATGTGCGCTCTTCAACCTTCTCTCTTACCTCAGCTCTAAACCATTGGCTTTCTTGCTAAACTTCTGTCCTTTAACTCTCCTTCTGGATGGGAGCCTCTGTGGAAAGCTGGCTTCAGTCAGCCATCTTGCCTCTGCCCTCAGTAAACAGTCTTTTTTTTTTTTTTTATAGTTTGCAAGTCTCCTTTACATGGATCCTCATCTAAGTTTTCACTGTAAGCTGTCTGTTAATAAGTTTTAAATGAATGAATGAGTAAGCGGATGAAAGGATGGATGGATGATTGAAGTAGCCTGGATATATTTTTATATTATATATATTTTTCAATATATTTATATATATTTTTTTTCCTCATTTAAAGAAATTGTCATTAGGGACTTAACTTGATCACTTGCCTGAGAAATTTCAAACAAGAGTCCAGGGTTTTGTTCTATGATGTAAACCTACCGTAATTAAGTCATTTCTAAAAAACAAGATGGTTCATTGGTTGGGTGTGGTGGCTCATGCCTGTAATCTCAGTACTCTGGGAGGCCAAGGCAAGAGGCTCACTTGAGGTCAGGACTTTGAGACCAGCCTGGACATCATAGTAAGTCAGAGAGTTTTTTTTCACTACAAAAAATAAAACTAGTTTTCCAGGTGTGAAGGCATGCACTGGTAGTCCCAACTACTTGGGACATTGAGGTAGGAGAAGCACTCGAGTCTTTTAAAAAGAAAGGAAGGGGGATTCGTGATATCTGGATTACATTTATTTTGACATTTCCTATGACCACTCTTACAATTATTCACTACCATATTCTCTTCAGTTCTTATTCCAGGTAGATACATATTTTTATAGGTTTTTTATTATTTATGCATACTTACATTGCCACACAATATTTGTTTCATGTTTGTTTTGAGGGTCTCATAATACTAAAAAATTGGAAAGCAAAATCTAAAGATCCACAGTTGTTTCTGGTAAAATGAACTAAAGATGAAGTTTCAGAAAATGGATATATACACTTGACATTTTCCAAAACATAAATTTTATTTTAAAATCCCCTAACTCAGAGCTTTTGCTAATGTAGACTGACTTTCCCATGACTTGTCTGCCATCCATGAATAGATTCACTCGTTTATCTAATAATACTGCCAAGAGCCTTAAGACTAAACCAGCTACTGACTCAGTTGTTGGTACCTAAACAAGACAAGGCCTCTGTCTTCCAAGAGTGTAGAGTAGTAAACAAATCATTATACAAGACAACTGACTATTTGGAAGAAAAAAAAATTTATAACACCTTTCATAGACAAAGGGTTAATATCTCCATAATAGAAATCTAAAACAAAAAGAAACTAAGAGAAAAATGAGAAAATGACATAAAAGGCAACTTATAGAAGGAGGAATACAAACAGCCAAAGTATTGGCTTGATGACCTGCCATTTTAACCTATAGACTGGCCAGAAAAAAGACAGGTGGCAACCACTGTTGGGAAGAATGTGAGCAAGGAGACTCTGTTTGTATGCATGGAAATCAACACAATATTTTGAAAGGGCAATTTCTGACAACATTGTGAATGTTTATAATCTATAGCAGAAGAGTCTCATTTCTAGAAATCTTTCTTCCAGAAATGATGGCATCATGAGTGTGCCTCCATCTGTGGGGATGCTCATAGTATCTATTTAAAACACTGAACTGAAGAAATTTCCTTGGAAGAAAAAAATACATAAAACAATTCGATGCTCTGGCTTCTCTTCAGACCACATAAATCTTTCACCTTTTACTAAAGAAAACAATTTGAAATGAACGATATCCATCAAAAGGATGAGAATACATGGAACTGGAAATACATGGTAGCCCTTAAAAAGAATGATGGAGATTTCAATAAACTGACATGTAAAGATATCTATGGGATATTGTTAAGTGAAATAAAAGTTTCAAATAAAATATTTAGAATGATATACAACAAACTTTTAACAAGCCCCTCCCTCTAAAGAATAGAGTCAAATACAGGATTAGATACTCATGAAGGAGCAATTTCACATTCATTCTATACTTTTTTTCAATGCCCTTGGAAAATATAATAGATAATTTTAGGTTTTGTTTATGTCCTTTAATATTTTTTAAAGTAAAACAATTGGTACAGTTTAGTATAAAAGTTGTAACAGAGGAGTGTACACATGTCTGGGGAAAGCAAAAGAAAGGAAAGAATCCTGAGTGTCTGCTATCTGTGTGGGGTCATTTCCACTGTTAACCATTTAATCCCTTGATGACCCTAGGAGGTTAGCAGTAATGCAGTGGCAGAGCTAGATATTGGGCCAGGTCTGCCTCGCAGCTGCCCAGGCCCACATGCAGATGTTCCACTAGTGAACAGTGGAGAGAGCTACCCCTAGGACAGAGGAAAATGCAAAGGCAGGAACCAGAGTCAAAGACTACAGCCAAGGTAACCCAAGACTACGGTGTTCAAGGGAACACTGCTAACAACTGAGGAAAGTTCTAAGTCCAGAAGACGACAAAGGGTGAGAGTCTGCAAGTTACACCACAGAGTCTTTTTTTTTTTTTTTTTTTGAGACAGAGTCTCACTATGTCACCCTGGGTAGAGTGCCGTGGTGTCACAGCTCACAGAAATCTCAAACACTTGGACTCAGGTGATTCTCTTGCCTAAACCTCCCAAGTAGCTGGGACTACAGGCACCCTCCACAGCACCAGGCTATTTTTATAGACAAGGTATCCCTCTTGCTCAGGCTGTCCTCAAAGCCATGAGTCCAGGTGATCCACCCACTGTGGCCTCCCAGAGTACTAGAATTACAGGTGTGTGCCACCTCAAAGTCTTTTCCAACAGACTTCTTCATATGTTCTCAAACCAAGGCCTTGCACAGAGGCCTGTGGCAGGAAGGCAAATCTTAATGCCTCACACAGTGATTTGTGGAAAAGGGAACACTGCAAGTGCAGCGTGCTCTGTTCATGCACAGGAATCCTGCATTTAATAATCTCTCCATATTTCAAAACCTTCCCCCACATTGTATTCTACTATCCCAGTGTGACATCCAGACAGAGTCTTAGGTAATCAGAGGAAACCACATCACGCTTCCATTTGAAAGTGATGAAGCAAGCAGGGCTCAAGGATCTGCAAAGGCAGGTGATTTGGGGATTGGTGACCCAGAAGCTCCTTTCAAGGACCATTCTTCAGTGTGGTGCTGAGAGTTTCTCCTGGAAGCTTGAGTGCCTTACAATATTTCAATGAGTTTTCTAATATCCAGTAATAAATCCTCTCCTGCTGTGTTGTATTGTCTGCAACTCAGAATGATGACCAGTGTAACACAGGGACTCTCAGGAGAGAGGAGAAGGGTTCTCCTTACCCCTCTGGTCTAAGCATCAGGTAAGGAACCAAGAAAGACAAAGTGAGTTGGCCTCTCTGGTAACACCTTCCCTCCCCTTCCTCACAGTCAATGAATTCCAATTATGTTGGAGATTTTCCCTAGAGTTTTAAACTCTGTCCCAAAAGTCATTGTGTACATGTGTTATTTTATCCGTGTTCTAATAATAATGTCTAAACCTAGTAGTGTCTGAAACATTAACTTCACCAGCAAATGCTAATGGTGGAAACAACTCAGCCAAAAAGTAGAACTGATGGGAGAAAGGCAAGGTCTGTGCCCAATTCCCCCAGCAGCTTCTCTGTGAGACCTACCCATTTGAAGAAGGGTATGAACAGAGGGTAGGGGAGGCAGAGCAAGGCGGGAACATTTTTAAAATCCCCTTTGATTTCTTAGGAGAACATGATCTGGTAATGCAAGAGCTGAAGAAGGACATCACTGAGGCAGAAGTTTGGCTGGAAGTCACTGTTGGGCTTGTCCTAGGCTCTCTGTCCATACTAATGATGGGAGTGGGATTCTGAGACCTAACACACAATGACGGTTCTGGTCATGCAGGTTGCTGTGCATTAGGGGAGTTGTATCTCAAGGAAAAAGACCCTGAAAGAGATCCCCATCTGCCCAGGATGATTCAGAACGGGGCCTGTCTGCTGAGAGGTTTGGGTTGGGATGAGAACCCATAAGCTGGCCATGGTAGGAGAGCTTATGGGTTAATGATTTTCTAGATCTCTGTCATCTTCGGAGTTAGAGGGAGAATTATTTTTCCTCATGCAGTGTGCAAAGCTGTATTAAAGCAAAATTAAAGAAAGAGAGACCAACAATTGAATGTTGGGTTGGGACTCTACTAGCCAACAGGGAATCCCATCCTGCATGCAGTCTAGACCCTGGGAGAAAAGGCTGTAGGAAGAGCAATGGGATAGGTCCTTTTAAGCCAGCAAGGTATGCCTGGGGTCTACCTCAGAGGCTAACGCTGCCTCATAACATTGGTCTGCAGGGAGGCAGACACTGGGCTAGCTGAAGGGGGCTGCTGTTCAGGGAAGGCCATGCAGGACCCACCCCTCGGTCTCGGTGCATGCAAGAGGCCCCAGGCCTGCACGCCATTACCCATCCAGACCTGCCCAGTCTCAGCCGGCAGGGTGGCCAGGGGGGTTGGTCAGCTTCTTTTCTGCCTCAGCCTCAGGGTTGCCATCAAGTACAGAAGTGGGTGGGCAATGGCCAGAGAAAAGCAGCCAGTCTTCTGTGGAAAGTCGAGGTACTTTCTCTGTGTTCTAGATTACCCCAGGGTCCAAGAATGGCCCATGGCAGGCAGGCCGGGGCCCATCTTGCCACTTCCCTGCCTGCTGGCATTTCTCCAGAGCTCCCCCTCTCCTCTGCTTCCTCATAAGCTGAAGGGCTGGTGGTATCCTCTCCCAGCCCCTGGGAAAATGCCCCGCTGGGAAGCACAGGCCTGTAGTGCACAGGAAACGCGCACTGCTTGGGAGAGCAGGTGTGGCTCTTCTTTATCTGCCCAGATGGAGCAGGTCAGGAGGAGTAAACAGGAGGCTGTCTCAGCATTGGGAGTTCCTGGGTGCGGTATTTCTCTCTAACTGGAAGGAAGGGATACTCTGACATTGATCAGCATGACAGTCCCTGCTAGGAATCCATCCAGACCCTCAGTAGGAAGGGCTAGGATGCTGGCTTTGTCCTATGAACTGGTGGCTAGAACATTCTCAGGACTAGAGCAAGACCTGAATCTGCTCTGGGTCAAGCTTTGAGGGACAAAGCAGAGGGCAGCCAAGGCCCTAGAAGCACTGGCTGAAGAGTCTGTAGGCCTGGATTCGCTTGCAGTCACACTTCACCAGCGTGTCTCTCCGAGTCCCACCTAAGGACGGGGTCAGTCTGCTCCCCTCGTCACGCCGAGTGTTACGGTGTGCATGCTCTCCACACACGTGTGCCCTTGGTGAACACTTTCTAGGAAAAATGCACAGCCTTGTTCTGCCTAGTTGTCCTGAAGCCACGGCTTGCCTGTGATGGTGGGGTGAGAATGCGAGGTGACCTTACCTAAGTGCTCAGTTCTCTGACTCTGGCCCCTCTTTGCAGAGACCCTGGAGGACAGGGCCAAAGGGATGTAGCAGCCACCTGATGACCTCCCTGGGAGTGATCAGGGCCCACAGGCCTAGGTCACAGCCTGGCAGGAGCTGGGGATACCAGCTGGGAGTCTGGCCCACATCTCCAACCACTGTTGCAAGGCTCCTGCCCAATACCCAGTAACCCAGGCCTGTGGGAACCCTCTAGAGGTGTAGGGAGAACTGCCTGACACAGGCCTCCTGAGGATGGGCAGTCATTTCATTTTAAATAGCCACAGCCAGCTAGTGGCTGCCAACCACCTAAGGTGGTTCTCAAACTTTCATGAGTACAAGATTCACCCACAGTGCTCACTGAAGGTAGGTTCAGAGATGCAGTTTCTGTGGGTCAAGAAAGAGGCCTGGAGTCCCACATTAATGAGTTGAGACCCTGACTCAGGGGCCTCCTGGCCACCTGCTCCTCCTCCTTTCTTTCTTCCCAGGCCTAGCCTTTTCTCTTATTCTCTTCTTCATCTGCTTCTTCCCTTCCATCATTTGATTTCCATTCCATTCCATCTATCTACAGCCATGAGTTGCCTAACAACGGGGATATATTCTAAGAAATGTGCCATTAGGTGATCATCACAGAGTGACTTCCACAGGCCTAGCCGGAACAGCCTACTACGCGCCTATGCAGAGTGTCACCACTCTGAATACTGCAGGCCACTGTAACGCGATGGTGAGTCTCTGCATATAAGGCCACACATTGTGCTGTGTCATCACTAGCTGTCAGGAATGTTTTAGTTCCATTATGATCTTATGGGACCACCGTCGTCAATGCAGTCATTGGCGGAAGTGTCATTCTGCGGTGCATCTTCTCAAATGGCTGACTGAGCACTGAATGGCTGTAGTAGGAGGCTGGTGGCGGAGGGGTGAGGTGGGAGGGCATGTCAGCTTGGGGCGGTCAAGTTAGGCAGACCTGTGAGAATAGACGTATTATTCAATTCTTCAAGACCCACGTTCCTCATCTGAAAAGGAGGGAAGTGGTACTTTATAAGAAGGCTGTGAGGACTAAATAAGGCACACAGTGGGGATCCAACAGGAGAGCTCCTGCCCGCGCCCCTCCGTCCCTCAGTCTCTTCTGTTCCCCTCCAGTGAGTCAGCACTGGAGATTAAGGCCACAGAGAAGCCGTCTCCCTCACCCTGTACCCGGGACCACAGGCCCAGCACCCAGCATCCTCTTCTGCCTCCTTGTGAATGCTGCCTCTGTGTACCCCTCAACATTTTGAATTCTGAACTCCGGGGGCTTTCATAACACAGTGTTTAGCGGGTAAGTTGGGCTTGGGCTGGGCACTGTTCTCAATAGGGCTTTCTCCAGGAGACTCTGAGGAGGCATTTCCTGGACTGAAGAAGCCTGAAACATCCCAAAGACCTTGGGGAGACCCAGTGGCTCAGGCACTTCACGTAGGTGTCAAGAATACACGGGTCTTCAGTGCCCACCAACAGCTACCCAGAGCTCCAAGACCTCAGAACAGCCACTGCAGCCTCAGGACCTGTCCGTGGGGTCAGTCTGGGTCTAGCAGCCATCTGTCCCTCTCCAATGGCTCAGACCAGGTGCCCCAAGTGAGAGAGAACCACTTTGCCATGGGGAGGTGACTCTTTCATCTCAGAACCTCCCGCCCCAGGAAACACCATGGCAGGCTAGTGGTTCCTGTCTACCAAGCTCTTCTCCATAAATCAGAGGCTTCTCGGTTTTCTCACACTGATCTGATTACCCCAGGCGTGTTTCAGGCTCAAATAATGCGATCTACCTTTCCTGGAAACTGGATACCTCACAACTGCTCCCTGATGTCTGGAGGAGCTGGGGTGAGGACAGCAGCCCCCCTTCCCCCCCCCCCAGCTCCCCTGAAGGCAGCAGCAGTGCTGCGGACTGAGGACCTGGGACTAGGTCTGACCTGAGACGCAGATTCCTGAGGGAGGCGTGGCCTGCAGGCCTGTGGGTGCAGATGCCCCTCAGTCTCCAAACAGAGGAAGGTCTGTGATCTTCGGGCTCCTCTCAGCAGCCCTGCCGGGGCTCGGGGTTGACCCTCGGGCCAGGTCTGACGCAGTGATGTTCAGTTACAGCAGCCAGGAGAAGCAGGGCCCCACGGGGCATGCTCTGGCTTCAGTGGTGGGGTGTGGTGGCGGGCCAGAGGGAACCATGCCAACATCCTCGCAGCTCTCCGACCACCTCCTGCCTACCTGTGCTTACCTGTCTGGCACAGCTAGGCCTCCCCAGGGCTCAGGTACACACACAAGGGTGCGAGAAGGGCGGCTCTGTGGTCCCCTTGCAGGCAACAGGAAGCTGTTGTGCCTTGGCCTGGTGGCCCTGCACTCCCACGCAGGCTCCTGTTCAAGGAGTGACTCCCCAGAAGGGACAGGAGCCCTGGCCTACCCCTAGCCCAGCAGGGTTTCCCCAGCTGCTAGCACCGTTCTCCTGGGGAGCAGCTCCACTGGGTTGATGGGCCCGGCTCTCTCACTTGCTGGTAATCCCCCTGAAGCTGCCTTTGTTCCTTCTCCTCTTTCTAATCCAGCCTGCAACTGAGCCGCCCCAGCGGATTCCTAGGCCTGCGGCTGCTCTGGGCCCCTTCCCAGGGAGGCAGCTGCTCCTGCCTGTCCCCTGCCTGCCTGGTTTGCCTCCCAGAGGCCCCTGGACGCTCACGGGGACAGGAAGGCAGAGCTGGGGGTCCCTGGGCAGCACTCAGGGTGCCCTGGAGCCACAGAGGCATGTAGGCTAGAAGCCAGGGCTGCGTGTGTCCCCAACCTGTCGTACCCTCCTCTCCTTGAGCAAGGATTAGGCCCTGTAGTCGCTCACTGCTGCATCCTCAGAGCCAGTTTCTCTCTCTGACAGGCTGGAATTGGGGCTTGATATGAAAAACAGCTGGAGCCGAGGCATTCACACTTGCTCGGATTTCACACTGTTGTGATTTCGGATTAGCAGGAAGGAGAGGCAGATCAGATGTTGCCACCATTAGAGGCCTTTCTCCCCTGGTCCCTCTTCCCTGCCCTGCCCTCTTACCCCAGCCTAACCTTCCTGCCCTTCTCCCCACTCCTCCCGGGCTGGCTGGCCATTCCCTAGGAAGCCACAGCAGCCTCAGTTGGTTTGTGTTTCAGTCCACAGGATGTGCCTCTGACTTCTGACTCCCAGCTCCCAGCCCGTGTCCCACAGGGCTAGCAGCTCAGGCACCAGCCAGGTGAACTCTGGGCTACAGCACAGGGAGAATGCTGGGTGCTGTCCACAACAATAGGGACTTGGGTCTACTTGGGGTGGGAGCCTTTAACAGACCACGTATTGAAACTTGTCTGATTACCTGTTCATGTCATTCATTCATGTGTGCAGCAATTGATAGCAGCTACCTGTGTGGTGAGCTGAACAGTGCCCTGGCCCTTAAAGAACCTAGCGAGAAGGTAATCAAGCAATTGCAAAAAGTGTGAGCTGGCCAACATGGGGTTGTTTTAGGGTGGTTCCAGAAAGTTCCAAACAGTCTAGTGCCTTGCTATTCAAAGTGAGGTTGGTGAATCAGTAGCAGCACCATCCACTGGGCATTTGTTTAAAAGGCAAAGTTCAGGCTCCGTTTCCTCCACACAGAATCAGAACTTTTCTTTTATTAAGATCCCCACACAGTTCATAGACACAACGATGTTGAAGCGCGGGCCTAGAGTGCTGGTCCTCGGTCTTGGCTGGGTCTCTCCCCAACAGATTCTGATTTAATCATTCAGGGTGTGCCCCGGGCATCGGGGCTTTTGAAAGTTCTGAGATGATTCTAGCCTGTGGCCCAGGAAAGGACCACTGGCCGGAACAGGGAGATTCTAAACTCCCTGGATCACTCCTGTGCTCTCTCCCCCTTTCATTTAAATAGCATCACTGGGAAAGCTTCCAGGGGATGCAGGGAGATTGGAACATGTCCACCCTTCTTCCCTTTACTTTCTGTGCATGTAAAACAAGCATAACAGAAACAAGTGGAAAGCAGGAGCACAGGAGAGATCTGAGGGCACAACTCTCAAAGTCCCCAGAGCAATGCAGCGGCCTCCGTGTGCTGAGGCTGCATGTGGAGAGGTCAGCGGAGGGCTGGGCCTTCAAGCAAGGGTCAGGGCTCGGAGGGAGGGAGCACAGCAGGACTGAAGTCCTAGGCTCAGGAGCAAGGACGCTGGAGGCTGGATGGCAGGCTCACCTTTCCAGGCTGCAGGGGATGGGAAATGGCACGACAGTGAGACTCCCTGTGGAAAATAACTGGAGTAAACTAACCAGTGGGATCCTGGGCTGGGTTCTCTGCCTCCATGCCGAGTGGGTCAAGATGTTTCCTTTCACACTCAAGGTGTTCTATCTTATTGGTAAAGAGCAGCAGAGAAGGGCTGCCCTCAGATTGCCCAGCCTCCTCTGGTGTGCTGGGGCCGCCAGGTCCTGGTGGTTTGTTTCTCTCCCTCATCAGTTCTGCGTGGAGGTGTGGGCCCCAGGTTGTGGGGAGTGACTGGCCTAGGCTCACTCCTGCTCTGAGGTATGGCTCAGGGAGCAGACACCCCCCCACCTCCATGGTCCCAGGGAACGAATAAGCCTGTGTGGGACAGTTGTTAAAGGAATCCAAGTGATGAAACCTCACATCCTAGAGGCCCTGCCTTTCTGGAAGGATATGCTCTTGCTCTGTTATAGTAGACATCAGCACCCCTGCAGGCCTCCTGGGGCAGGCCTCCCTCTGGCTTTTCCCTCTGTAATCCTCTTACCCCTCCTGGGCTGTGGATGCCAGTCCAGACTCTGAAATCAAATGGCCTGGCTCACGCCCAGCTCCTCCACTTGCAAGCTGTGTGACTTTGGCACAGTTCCTTAACCTCTCTGGGCCTCAATTTCGTTATTGGCAAAGTAGGGATAATATCAGTAGGCTTGTTGAGAGGATGAGATGAGATAAAGTACTTAGCTTGGTGATGTCTTGGCTTTTCCTGGCCTGCCACTGGGCCTCTACAATATCCCTTAGAAAGGCCAGTCTGCTCTGTCAAGGGACATAAAGCCTCTGAGATTATTGCTTTTAGGAAGACATTTGATAGGCCTTGCAAACAAAGTATTTTTAAAGCACTGACTTAAGTTGCGTCATCAGCAGGAATTGAATATGCAAGGGAAATAAGTTTATTTGATTATATGAGGTCTGACTATTAAGTTTGTGAACTTTTCACCATGGCAGCATTATACAAACAGCTCGATAATGTTTCATTACCTTGGTATGAACTGTCTTACAGCTGTGTTCATGTTGGCATGTGACAGTGTCTTCCTGAATGACGTTCATAATTGTTGGGTGTTTTGTGCGCCATCGTGAGAATGTCAGAGCTTGAATTAGGGCAACGAATAAACATTAAATTTCTTGTTGAACTTGGCAAGAGTGGACATGAAATAAGGAACAGACGTGTTAGTCCAAGTTTATGAGGATAGTGCCATGAAGAAAAAAGCAGTGTACAAATAGATTAAACATTTTTCTAAGGGGAGAGAAAGCAACGCTGATAAAGAGAGGTCAAGGTGGCCAGTGATAAGCAGAACTGATGAAAATGTTGCAAAAATTCATTGAATTGTGCATCAAAGTCATCAGTTGACTGTGAAAAGCATAGCAGACCAAGTAAACATTGATAAAGAAATAGTCAGGAGAATCTTTACTGAAAATGTTGGCATGAGAAAGGTGTGTGCTGATGAACAAAAGCAAAGGAGAGTCAAAGTTTGCCAAGACCCTTTGGAGAGTCAAGATGATGTTTTGGGCTGTGTTATCACTGATGATGAAACATGGACATAACAATATGACCCTGAGACAAAGTGTCAAAGTACACAGTGGAAGTCAGCCAATTCTCCACAACCAAAAAATTCCATCAGTTTAAGTCAAAAGTCAGAATGATCTTGCTAAAGTTGTTTGATATCAGAGGAATTATTCATTTTGAATTTGTACCATTTGGGCAGTTAATCAAGTTTACTATTTGGAAGTGCTGAAAAGGCCAGGTGAAAAAAGACAAAAATGGGGGGGCGGCAACTGTGGCTCATTGAGTAGGGCACTGGCCCCATATACCGAAGGTGGCAGGTTCAAACCCGGCCTCGGCCCAACTGCAAAACAGAAAAATAGCCAGGCACTGTGGCAGGCGCCTGTAGTCCCAGCTACTCAGGAGGCTGAGACAAGAGAATCGCCTAAGCCCAGGAGTTGGAGGTTGCTGTGATGCCATGGCACTCTACTGAGGACGATAAAGTGAGACTCTGTCTCTACCAAAAAAAAAAAAAAAAAAAGACAAAAATGACCTAAACTTTTCACCAGCAACTCTTGGCTCTTGGATCACAATGCACCAGCTCAAATGGCACTGCCTGTGAGGGATATTTTAGCCAGTAAACAAATAACCATATCACAATACTCTCCCTATTCACCTGATCTGGTCCCCAGTGACTTTTTTATTTACCTTAAGATAAAGGAAGTATTGAAAAGAAGACATTTTGACATTTCATTCTGATGGTCATTCCAAAAAATGAGTTCCAAAATTGCTCTGAAGGGTGAACTAGGCACTAGTGTTGGCGCATAGCTTCCTGGGGGGAGTACTTTGAAGGTGACCATAGTGACATTCAGCAATGAAGTATGGAGCACTCTTTCTAGGATGACCTCATAAGACAGTATTTCTGAGTTTGAGCATTTTGATGGGTTGTTTGAAGTACCCACCAAAGAGAAAAAATTAAATGTCTATAGCATTTAAATTGAACTGGTCATGAGAGATAATTAAAATATGTAAAACTGATTAGTTTCTTCTATAGCAATTGGGTATGCTCCCTTTCTCTAAGAAATAAGGCCTCAGTCTCCTTGCAGTCCCCTGCAGTTGTTTGTCCTCACCTTTGGGACAGGTGCTACAGCAAAGCCTTTGTGGGTACTAGCAGTGGTGTGCTAGTAAGTGACTCTCTGGAATACAGATGGACCCAGTACTTAGCATTTGCCAGTTTCCATGGTGTAAATATTCCCACCCAGGCTATTTCAGCATGACAGTGCCAACCTAGAATTGGGAAGAGATACGCATATTCTGATCTATGAGCCTATGCTAGTGAAATGCTAGCCTGTGAACCCTATCTGTCACCGGGCATTCAGGGGAACCCCTGCACTGCGCTTCTCTCCCACACAAGAGGCCAGCCCCAGCTGTCCTAAGGTTCTAGGGCTTAATGCCACCAAGCAACTAAACGAACAGGAGGGAAAGGTAAGCTCGTTGCAGCATGAAGCTGCCCGGTGCAGGCCGTCGGGTTCTCCAGCTCAGCTACATGGTGGAAGGGCAGAGAAAATCACTGTGCACAGAGGTTGGGATAGAGCATCTCACTTTTTTGAGAAAATTGACTCCAGGCTGGTTGGGAATATGAAAGTAAGAGTATGGGGTGTGGGGATGGGGTGTGGTGTAGGTGATATGTTCATGACAGCACTGTCATCAAGAAAAAGCTTGTTACACAGGGGTGGGGAGGTGGGGGGTAGCAATGTGTGTGCGCACGCACAGAGGGCTCACGGGGTCCCAGCATGGGAATAGTGGGATTGATCGTGTAAGACGAGGAGGCGATGGGAGTTGTATACAGACCCCAGAAGGATACATTTCAGCTTGGGAGGTTATCAGTGACCGTGGTGAATCATGGTGTGACCTGGGGTATGTACAGGGGACAGTGTGGCCGGCGTGGAAGGGACTGTCCTTAACAATGAGGAAGGCAAGAGGCTGAGGCAAGTAGGTTCATGGGTCATCCCACAGGTAAGTGACTCAAGGACATGAAAATGTAACAAAGAGGGCTGGAATTTCAGAAAAGAGGATTTTTTTTTTTTTTTTTTTTATGGGCAATGTGGTCTTTATTCCACCTGGGTGCAGGTGGGGTGAAATCCCTAACCAAAGAATTCCACATGTGGGCTATGATGGAAGGGGATTTAAAGGGTCAGGGGGGCAGGGATTGGAGCATTCATTATTTCCTGGGTG
>CAUYRH010022701.1:0-19650 GCA_963574655.1 Perodicticus potto | reverse complement strand
TCCTATAGATAATAGAAAAAGAAGAAATATTTCAAAATCATTCTGCTTGATCTAGATACACCTGATATTGAAATTGGAGAAAATATATTGTTATAAAGGGAAATTACAAACATATTTCACTTATAAGTGAGGATGCAATATCCCAAACAACATATCAACAAGTTGAATTAAAAATTAATGTTCAAGTAATGTACTTTGTAGTTTATTTTTCTTTACAGATTTGTAGTAGTCAAATATGTAAAGATTCCACAATGAGTATATCAAGGCTTTTCTTCATGTGGTATCAAGTTTCACTCTACTCATTGGCTCTGGATTCTTGACACTTTGTCTGATATGAGGTCACATTACTATGCAGAACTAGTGCCCAACTGGCATTTTGCATATAAATATTAGATTCTCAGATTTTAATTATGATGATTGCATTTTGCCACCTAGAAAAAAAGATCCAACGACATAGTACAGAATCAAAGGCAACTTCACCAAAATCCTGGTTATTTTCCCAGAACAACACATCTATTCAGATTTGAGTTTTCACACATTAGCTAGATTTTCCCAGTGGATTCATTATTGAAAAAAAATTAATTGTTTCAGTTCAGTACCCAGGAAGAGTAAACATGCTTCTAATGCACTTTTTAAATTTCCCATGTGTGTATATCAAATATGATAATGTGGGAGAGCTTGCTATATTCCAATGTGTTATGAAAATGGGAAGTACATTGGCTGGATTTTCAACTCCTTGAAAAAATGGATTATGCCCTGTTTATCTTTGTATTTTCAGGATCTGGCAGAGGGCCTGGCACTGTACAGCTGCACAGAATTAAGCAATTAATTAATAGCATGTGTGGTTTCACAAAGGATTTGAGGTACTTTAGAGGAAAATATGTATACAATAAGATAACAAAGTATAAATATAGTCTAAACACATTTTTAGGGAGAAAATAAATAGGTAAAGACCATCAGAATCCAACCTGCAGACCATGAAATGTTCAGAGCCATTTTTAATTCAGTTACACATTTGTCTCTTACGATTATTGTATCTGAAGCAAAATGGGAAATAATACTTCGGCTGTTTTTTAAGAGCATCCTTATATGTAAGGTACATTTGACATTTCTATTTACAGAATGACCAATTCATAGAATCATTGAGATTTTTCTTTATTTCCATACTCTTCCAGCAATGATAGCACAATTTCTTTCTCTTTTTTTTACATAAAGTACTTATGTGATATTAATTGTCCTACCTTACTATCTATTCTTCTAACCAAAAATATATTACCTTTCAAAATAGTGTAACTTTATTTTTAGCTAAATATATGAGACATTGGGGTATTTTAAAATTCTATTAAAAGGAATTAAAGGTGGCCAAATTCCGAAAATAAATATCATATTTGGAGGTAATTCATAATGTTGGGAGGAAACATGATTAAAGACTCTGAGATATGCTAATATTAAAGAAGGCATAGCACTTCCTTTGAAACCAAATACAGGAATATGATATTTTTTTATTTTGAAATAGACTCTATGTCACCCTTGGTAGAGTGCTATGGCATCACAGCTCATAGCAACCTCAACTCTTGGGCTTACGTGATTCTTTTGCCTCAGCCTCCCAAGTAGATGGGACTATAGGTGCCCATCACAACGCCTGCTTATTTTTAGGCTGCAGTTGTCATTATTGTTTAGCAGGCCCAGGCTGGGCTCGAACCCACCAGCTTTGGTGTATGTGGCCAGCACCATACTCACTGAGCTATGGGCCCAGGAATATGATTTTAATAAAGTTTTTATAGTATCTTTTGGTGAAATAACACCACTGCACTCAAATAATTTATAAGATACCAAGACCCAATAATGTACATATAAATTTTTAAATATCTAGCTAAGATATGTCCAAATCATTAATTGTCAAGAAATAAAAATGAACCCTATATGCTTTTGTAAACTCTAAGTAATATTATTATCTACCTATCAATCCATTTTTTACTAAGTTTTAGAAGCTTAGGTTGCTCTTTAGTGAGAATACAAATTAGTGTGACTACTATGGAAACACTACGGAGGTTACTCAGAAAACTACAAATAGAACTATCATATGACCTAGAAATTCCATTGCTGGGTATATATATCTAATGGAGAGGAATTTAGTATTTTGACTAGATACTGGCAGTCCTATATTTATTCCAGCAGTACCTTCCATAGACAAGATTTGGAATCAACCTGAGTCTTTATCAAGAGATGAATGGATAAAAAAAAATTGTGGTATACATACACAGTGGAATTGCATATAGCCACAAGAAATCTTAAAGTCCTGCTCTCTGCAACAACATGGGTGGGCTTAGAGAACATTAAGTGAAATAAGCCAAGCACAGAAAGACTAATTTGTATGGTCTCACTTATCTGTGAGAGATGAATATTAACATGTTAATAATTGATCTTATGGAGACAGAGATTAGAATGATGGTTTTCAGAGTCTGGAAAGAATTCCAGGAAGGGGGTATCAAAGGAGGTGGTCGATATGTGCAAAAATAGATTAGTTGGATAGCATGAACCACATCTGATATCACAACAGAGTGTTGTGAGCAACAATAAGTTAGGGTATACTTTAAAATAATTAAAAGAGTGGAACTGAAAGTTTCCTACACAATGAAATGATAAATGCTTGAGGTGATGAAACCCCAATTATCCAGTTTTGATCAACACGCATTGCATGCCTGTATCAAAACATCTCTTGTATCCTGTAAACATATGTAATTATTACATACGCATAATAATTAAAATTTAAAAAATATTGCTTGTATCTGCACAAATGTGATGATAAATGAACTCCTTTATCTACAGAGGCAGGCAAAACTCACATGCCAATCTCTTCACAAATAACACTTTGGATGCAGTATTTATTATCTTATTTATAGGAAACAGTGTTTACATGTGGACACTTGCTGTTTCTTTGGAGTCATTTTTCCATAATTTATTTATGTATTTTAAGTTGAGAGAAGGAAGATTGAGGAGATGTTGGTCAAAAGATACAAAATTTGGGGTGGTGCCTATGTTTCAAAGGAATAGGGCACTGGCCCCATATGGCATTTTACATTTTTTACATATTTTAAAACAATAGGTTAGACACCATAAGTACATACAATGTTAACTTTCAAATAAAATAAGTAAATTTTAAAACAAAAAAAAAATGAAAAAGAAAAGAGAATATCAACACATTAGAGTAATTTTTAATATTAATTATTGATCTATAAAGTTGGAAATTATCAAAACTAAAATTAATGATGCTAATAAGCTTAGTATAAAAATTGAAGTAAAAAATATGCCTAACACAATAGTAATAGAGGATGGAGCATTTTGATACCCAAAATACTAATTAATGTTTACATATAAATGTCATCTTGCAGCTCAAAAAATCAAGCACAGTTCAATTTAATCATTAGCTTTGTAATTTTATATGCCCTACCTACATTCTGTATATCTTATGATGGTTAAAAAAGTACAAAAAGAGACTTTAAACCAGTAAATAACTATATCTTAGTTATCTCTGTGCATTATTATATTTTTTGCTTTTGACCGTAAAATATTTTGAAAGAAAAGAATTATAAAGTTGGCTGAGAAAAACTTCCAAACATGTCTAAAACCAGCATCATTTTCTCCAAATTGTGTTTTTCGTATCGAAAGAACTGATAGTTTTTGAGGTTATGAAGACAATACGTTAGAGAAGTAAAAAAGTAAAGCATCCATTGCACCCATTAAACCGCTTTCAAAAGGATAGTCCCTTTTTGTGCGTTTATTCTTTTATAAACCTAAGTGTAAACATATTGAAATTCATATGGCGTATTTCAAAATTCATCTTATCATAGTCAGTTGACATTATAGGTAGGTTCCACTGGACATTATAAAATGTAAATCAGTTGAATATATACATATGTGTGTGTGTATCAGGCCTGACAAACAAGTTCACAAACTCATCCTAGAAAAGTGTCCCATGCCTTATCACTGAATATCACCGAATATCGCTATAGTCACCTTTAAAGTACTCCCTGTGGACATCTAAGTACTGATGCCAGTGCCTAGTTTACTTTTCAAAAGAATTTTGGAACTCTTTTTCTGGAATGGACATCAAAGCTGTCATTGTACGGCACACAAAAACGTACAAGAAAGATAAAGTGTGCCACTCCGTAAGACACCACCACATGTCCACAGGAACACTGTTGGCTGTGACACGTTGCTATACCAATGATATGAAACCTTACTGAGTTGTTTGTACATTGCTGCCAACGGAAGTGCGTGGTGGCAAGTTTGCTAACATAAGTGTCAGACTGTGTAGAACAACAGCTTTGGTCATCATTTCAGAGAAAGAGTTTCAAAATTGTTTTGAAGGGTAGACTAGGTGCTGGCATTGGTTCATAGCTTCCCAAGGGGAGTACTTCAAAGGTGACTATAGTAACATGTAGCAGTGAGGCATTTAGCACTTTTTCTAGAATGAATTCATGAACTTAATCGTTAGTCCTAATTATATATGTACCTAAATATGCATATATACATATATACAAACATATATCGCACTGACCGAAATAACGATGTAGTTGGTATATTGGTATGGATGGTAATGACAGGGTTTCTCCTGTGACTATCCCTTGGAACTTTTAAAGGGACACATGATACATCACCTTATGTATGTGCTACTTCACATGACATGAATGGATTAATAAACTGTGGTAGATGTATATCAACTCACTGGAAGGCTAAGAAAATTTCATTTTTCAGAGTAAACTTGGATTTGGTTTATGTATCCCATGGCACAATATTTAGCCATAAAAAGACAGAGACTTTACATCTTCTGTAATAACCTGGATAGTATTGGAGGACATTCTACTTAGTAAAGTATCACAAGAATGGAAAAGCAAGTAGACAATGAACTCAGTACTAATATGAAACCACTAGAGGAACAAACCACACCCGCGAAAGAGAAAAACTCAATTAAACTTCAGGTGGTAGAGAGGAGAGGAGGGAAGACGGAGGGGAGCAGAGAGAGGGATTAGCATACTTACTCCTTACAGGCACGAAATAAGGGTTTATGGCATACCACATGGGTGAGGGACACAAGTACAACTTGGAATTTATCTAATAAATGGAAACAATGTGACTTGATCATCTGCACCCTCATATTAATCTGAAATTAAAAAAAAATGCAAAAAAACTTAAGCAACCGAATGATTCATCTCAAAGAACAAGACAAACAAGAACAAATGAAACCCAAAGTTAGTAGTATAAAAGAAATAATAAAGATTAGAGCAGAAATAAATGAAATTCAAAAGATCGATGAAACAAGAAGTTGTTTCTTAAAAAAGATAAACAAAGTTGATGAACCTTTAGACAGACTAACAACAAAGAGATAAGACCTAAATAAATAAAATGAGAGATGAAAAAGGAGACATTGTCACTAAAACCCTAGAAATGCAAAGGATCATTTGAGATTCCTTTGAGCAACTATGTGTCAAAAAAGTGGAAAAACTACAAGAAATGGATGAATTCCTAGAAACATGCAACCTCCCAAAATTGAACCAGAAGGAAATCTAAATCCTGAATAAATTAATAGCAAATAACGAGATAGAAATGGTAATAGTCTTCTTATGGTTTCACTGCTAAATTCTATGAAGTATTTAAAGCAAAATTAATAATAATCCTATATACACTATTCCAGAAATTTGAGGAGGAGTGGATACTACCAATCTGATTCTATAAGGCTTGCATCACCCTGACACCAAAACCAGATGAAGAAACTACAATAAAAAAAACTATAGCCTCATATCTCTGATGAGCATGTAAGAAAATATCCTCAACCAAATACTACCAAACTAAATTCAAAAACATATCAACATATTCATTATGATCAACTGGAATTTGTCCCAGGATGATTCACCATATATAAATCAATCAATATAATATATCTTATTGAAAGAAGGAAGGTCAAAAATATCTGCTCACTTCAACTGATGCTTTGAAAACATTTGATAAAATTTAACTTCCCGCATTGAAAAAAAAATCTCTCAAAAACCTACTATTGAAAGAAATTATCTCAACATGACCTATGGCAACCCAAAACTAAGTTTATAATGAATGCAGGAAAATGGAAAGCTTTTCAAATATTTGGAGCAAGACAAGGATGCCCAGATTCACCACTGTTAGTCAAGAAAGTACTGGAAGTTTCAGTTAGAGCAATCAGAAAAGAGAAAGAAAGAAAGAGAATCCAAATTGGAAAGAATGAAATCAAATTATGCTTGTTTGCAAATGGGATGATCTTTTATTCAGAGAAACCTAAATGCTTCATCCAAAACCTGTTAGAACTGGTGAACAAAGTCAGTAAAGTTGCAGGATACAAAATCAATATACAAATATCAGTAGCATCTTTCTATGCCAACAGAGAAAACAGCAATCTGAAAAATAATCCAAGAAAATAATCCCATTTATAATAGCTACAAATAAAATAAAATACATAGGAATAAACTTAACCAAAGTAGACAAAGGTGTTTATAAGGTGTTATTGATGAAAGAAATTGAAGATAACACACACACAAAAAAATGGAAAGTTATACCATACTTGTGAATTGAAATAAATTAACCTTTTTTTAGAAAATAAAAGTATAAGCTTATTTTATATTAGAGAATGTGAAGAGAGTGGAAGGAAGAGATGAGAAGAAGAGAAGAGAGTCAAGAACAGGGAGTGAGAGAGGGGAAGAGGAAAAATCAGCATTTTAAAAATATCCATACTACCAAAGCAATGTACAGATTCAGTGCAATCCCTAGCAAAATACCAATGAAATTCATAACAGAAATAGAAAAAAAAATCTAAAATTTACATGGAATTGCAAAAGACCCAGAATAGTCAAAGCCATCCTGAGCAAAAAGAATAAAACTGGAGGAGGCATGTTACCTGTCTTCAAATTATACTACAGAGCCATACTAAACCAAACATAATGGCACTGGTATATGATTTAGCAATCTCCCTTCTGGGTATATATACAAAGGAATTGAAATCAATATGTCAGGGTGGCACCTGTGGCTCAGTGGGTTGGGTGCCAGCCCCATATACCGAGGGTAGTGGGTTTGAACCTGGCCCCAGCCAAACTGCAACAAAAAAATAGCCAGGCATTGTGGTGGGTGCTTGTAGTCTCAGGTACTCGAGAGGCTGAGGCAATAGAATCACCTAAGCCTAGGAGTTGTAGGTTGCTATGAGCTGTGACATCACAGAACTTTACAGAGGGCAATAAAGTGAGACTCTGTCTCGAAAAAATAAAAAAGAAATCAATATGTGAAAATATAACTGCAGTCCCTTACTTATTAAATATTCAGAATTAACTGGTGTTTTCATCCATCTATAAATGGTTGGGGGGGAGTGCTAAAAAAGGCATGCTGATTACAGAAATCTTCATTTTATACTAACTTGTCGTTATAGCTTAAAAACTAAACTTATTTTGTGCAGTCTAATACAGTAATATATAATATCATGTACAATTAATACAATAATATAGAATATACATTTTTCAATAGTGATGCAAAATAAAAATAGATTTTAATTTGCATATCATAATCCTTATCTTAATACTATGGACAAGAATTCAGATAAGTACACCTTAACAAGTAAATTTCTTTGTTGGGTGGAAAAACATTCACTTGGTGCTGAAAGTATGTTTGTAATTAAAGGCAGGGATAAAGAATGAAACATTCATAGGAATCTACAGGTCATTTAATTCTTCTGTAGTCTTTCAAAATATAATGTGAAATACAGCTCCTCCTCACCTGGAGGGGCCATATTCCAATAACCCCTTCTTAAGTTGAACATGTAAGTTGAAATGCTTTTAATATACTTTACCCACCAAATATCATAGTTCTAAACTACCCAAAACTTGATCAGAACACTTTCTTTAGTCTACTAAAGAAAGACCACTTTCTTTTGGTCAAAATCATCTAGCACAAAGTCTGCTTCATAATAAACTGTTGAATGTTTCATGTAATTTGTTAAACACTGTACTGAGTGGGACAAATACAATTTTTGTATAAGATCTCAAAGTACATTTTATACTGAGTGCATATTGCTTTTGCATCATCATAATGTCTGAATAATGTCAACCTATCCTAAATAGGATGTAGTTGTTACTTATCATTAGTTGTTGAAATGAAAAAAAAAAAAAAACTTCAGATTTTTGTGGTATAAAAAAAGGACAGTAGCTGCTATCGTATCCCTTCCATGTATACTTGTTAAGCACAGATCGGTGAAATCAGTACCTACCATGTGATTCTCATGATGTCAGTGTCTCTCTGACCAACAGGGAGAGTGAAGGAGAACAAGCAGAGGTGTACAGTAATTTCTATTCTGGTAACCCCATAATATTCTCTACAGAAAAATGTTGGTTCTATTTGTTTCGTAATAATGCATGTACCAATACTTTAGTATAAATATAACAGCAAGATATAGTATTTTGCTGTTACCTTTTAGAGACCTCTTAATCCTTGATTTCTAAATTTTGGAGCCCATTTCCAAAATTCACCATTTCCAGTGGTGAATCCTGCCCAAGTAGGAGTTTACTCTGAGAAAAATGACATTTTCTTAGCCTTCCAGTTGCTGAATTCCCTCAAATGAGCTGAAGACACATTTCATTTCATCTTACTCAAAACAGCAAGTAATATATTAGTGAGATTTCTATATAATAACTCAGTGGACTGATATCAAATGGCTATGACAGAGAAATGATTTTTAATCATAGAATATATTGTATTACTGGATAATTTAGCACTACACTAGTCTTATACTAAGAGACTTATTTTTATTTTGCCATTCAGTATGACACAAGGCTTGTTTGGCTCAATTCACTAGCTGTCATCTGCTTTTTCATATTACGGAATAATCGACAATCTACAGGAAAATCTGTAATGTCTTCAGTAAATGAAGCTAATTAAATCAACTCCTCAAGCAAGGAACACAGTGTTGTCTGATTCTTCAGTGAATGGTACGATGAGTTATTATATGTCTTTATTTCTATAGGTATTAAAGGAATTTCTAAATACATATATAACTTACTTTAGGGATATTCTCCTGAGAGTTAGAGCTATATAAATACAATGGATCACTATTATTGTTATATTTTAAGTAGTAATAATAACATGTTGCTTATACCTAACCATGCAACAAATTTTCATGGTTCTCTTGGCATTGTTAACACCTCATTAGAGTTTCAATGAAGAAAGGTAACTATTTTAATAGTGTATTTAGCACTGTAATACAGGAATTAGGTGAAAGCTTATATTATGAAATCTTCATCTATTCAGATTTACTTTTGTCTTAAATAATTTCACATATTTTAAAATTTAGTTTTCATCTTTCTAAATTGGATTGATTCTGATGATTTTGGAAAAGATAAACATTTCCCATTACGCTTCCCTTATAACTGATTTTCTCAGTTTAAAAAAAATAATCATTGAGAATGTGCTAAATGTTTGAAATACATTTCAAATTCTTTCTTCTGGAGTTTAATAAACTTATTTCATTTAAAATAAATAAAGAAACAATACAACTAGAAAATTAAATCAACCACTGATGAGGCTTTTTCTTTCCTACCCATAATATTGACAGTTTTCATTACTGCCACTTATCTATTATAGAAAATAATATCCCACTTGTGTTGAGATGACTTTTTTCTCATGTCAAATATTTAGAATACTTAAAAGCAATAAATTTAAGCCATTTAATCATCTGCAAAAATTATGCAATTTTCTGGAAGAAAAGTCCTTCAGGCTGCCATTCAAAACTTGTGGATGCTAATTTTAAACATCGTTTGACAAGATGTTTTTGGTTGCCATTAGTGTTTGTAGCATATTAAAATAGATATATTAGAAGTTTCTCTGAGTATGTGTATATGTGTGTATATTTCTCAATATTGGAATGGATAATTACACTGTAGCATATTCATTCAGTGAATGAATAAATTATATAGCAGAGAAAACGAACTCACTACAATTACATGTCACAGCATGGATGAGTTTCTAAAATGAAATGTTGAGCAAACATTTTATTGTGGTTATGAGTATCTCAAAGGTTAGGAAACGTACTGAAGTATTGTGAAGGGCAGGAGAAACTGTCGGAAGCACATAATACAGCTGCTGCAAAGGGAACATGACTCATGTGTTCAAAGAGAGCTGTAGGAAATGAGATGAGAGTGGTAATGGGGAATCAAGTCATCTGAGGCTTTGTAGGCTATTGTAAGAGTCAATAGGGAACTATTGGAGTGTTTTGAGCTGCAAAGTGACATGATCTGACTTAAACTTTAAAAAGATCATTCCAGCTTCTCTCATAACAGACTGCAGTGAGCATGAGGAGAAGTTGAGAGACAAGTTAGCAGGCAATAAAGTAAGTCCAGTGACACGTGATGCTTCTGTGGTCCAGGGTGGAAGTTGTAAGGGTGATACAAGGAGCTGGATCCTGATAATTTTGAAGTTAGAGACAAGTGATGTCACTAATATTGCTTGGAATCATTAAGTAAAGTTAAATTATATTCAGCACATATTATTTAATAGACAAGAACATATATTACCCATTTTGGAAAGATTTTCATTAAAATGATAAAAACAAGTCATACTAAATGTTAAATTTTAAAGGGTAGGTTTCTATTCTAGGAAAAATGACTTTTATGGATTAGCGTATTTCCTGATAATCATGGGATGAGGATTTCCTAAATCATAAAACAGTATTTCTAATTATGTGATTCTGGACCAAAACCGTTTACCCTGCATTACAGTCATTTTAATGCATGTTTGCTTAGTAAATTTTGATAGTAGGACTCCACAGATATTTCTCTGATGTGGAATATCTACAGATACAATGTCTGGGGAAAATTCTTAAAAATCACCCTGAAGCAGGCGTACACATAGCAGAAGACAAGAATATTATTGGTTACACAGTGAAAAAAAGGAGAATTAGAATCAGATTGAAGAAAGAGAGACCCAGTTTGTAGCCCAACTGGCTTGTGTGCTTAATGAAGACACACAGAATGCAAGTTTCCTAGTATTGATAGCAGCCAAATTTTATTTGACTATAGGATCTAACTCATGTCTCCTCAAAGCTAATGTTGAAACATAATTTGGTATTATTAAAAGAAAATATATTGCATGATTTTTTTTCTGTTACATATATTTTTGAGGAGTTGAGTGATACCTTTTATTGGCTTAATATCTACAAATTATAAAATTCCCATTAATAAGGAAACTGATATATAGGTATCAGCTATACCTGATTCCCCAAAGCTCAAGTCACCAAAATATTGGTAGTAAATAATCACTGTATGCTAAGCATCATGCTGAATTTTATGGAGAAATATATAAATATATATGAAATGTTACTTCAGCATAGAGAATTCTGAAAAATACACATGAGGTGAGCTAAAATAAAGTTACACATCAACACAATGACAGGAGTGTGGGAAAACATGAATACGACAGGAAGATTCTAGGAAATCATTCCTGTGATATCAAAGATGACCTTTGTGCTGTAACTATCCAACATACAGCTCCATCCTAACGTGCCTTCTAAACCCCGCCATTCACTGCCAATTCATACTGGCATTATACCAACTCTGCTAGACAAAATGCCAATATTTGAAGATGAATTAACGCATTCATTTCTTTCTCAGGTGTACCTTTTTTTTTTTTTTTAACTATTCCTGTTAATGAAACTCTTAAGCTGCTTAGCTCACAGGTTAGACATATTAAAGTTACTTTTACCGTCTGCATTTATTTCTCACACTCTGTATCTAATCACCAGCTAAATTCAGTGAATTATCTTACCACTGCATCTTGAAAATTATCTTCCTTTCTCTTCTAAAATTTCCTCTTGTTAATGTCTTAGTTCAGATTTTCATCACCTGCTTTATCTTTTGCAACATCTATCCTACTAATCTCCAGGTTTTTTGCATCATCATCTTTTTAATATGTTTTTCACAATGCCGTCTGAGTTATCTACACAAATCAGGTAAAATTCCATCACCTCACTTTACAAGAACTGTCTGTGGTGCCTCATTAACTACAAAATACTATTCAAATTCTTTACAGTAGATCTTAAAGATCTCAAATTACTTGAATCTGGATTATCTCTCCATTTTCACTACTTAAATCCCATTTTTCTCACTTTATCAATGGCATAACTTCTTTTTGAAATTCATGAGTTAATCATACAAGTCAACTATCCTTCAAATAGTCCGTAAACTTTACATCATTGTACCTCTTTTTCATATAATTATTTCAGACCTAAATGTCCTCAAACTCTTTTATTGTAAACAATAAAGTTAAATTTGTCTTTGATTTACATACATTTAAGAAAAAGAAATAAGGGGTTTTAGAAAATATTATATAAGAGTTTCTATCAGCAATTCTGGAAATTTATTTCTGTGGCACTGCCCAATGAATTTTTTTTTTTTTTTTTGGTAATAGTTTCAGTCAAGAAAAACATCCATATAGAAAAGGAAACAAACTATGATTATCGAGGTGGTGAATTTGTGCTTGTGAATGCACTCACGTAAACAGGACCCAAACAAAGAAATGAAACATTGCTAGTAATAAAAATTCTCTGTCCCCTTCTAAGACTATACTCAATGAAAGTTAACCACTATCCTAACTTCTGCAATAATATATGTTTTGATCACTATTTTTTTTAACCTTAATTAAATGGAATGATACAGTAATACTCTTTTGGGAGTGTCTTAGCTTGTTCAATATTTTCTTTTTAGGAGCTCATTTATGCTGCGTGGCGTGGAAATGCAGCGTGTTAATTTTCTCTATGGTATAATAATTCATTCACAGAATGAATATGCTACATCGTAATTATCCATTCTGATATTGAGAAATATTTGCATTGTTTATAATGTTGAGCGAATTTTAATAGTTTTGTAATAATAATCTCATATCTTTGGTGAACATAAGGATGCATAACCATGTATTAGATACTAAGAAACAGAATTCTTGGGCCCAGTGTGCCATTCTACACATTCAGTGTAAACAGTTCCTGCCATATCATTTGGCAAAGTGCTTACACCAGTTTACTCGCACTAACAGACGGTGAGAGTTTGCATTGCTCCATATACCTTGGCTATCTTACCTTACGCATGTTATTGGGTAGGCAGTGATGTTAATCTTAGGGCTTAATCTGCTTTTCCACAATGGCTAATAAAGTTATGCACATTTTCTGACATTTATTTGCCACTTTAAGTCTTTCCCCATGTTTCTTTCTTCTTGGATGACCTCTTAAGTATTTATTTAGAAGAATTCTTTGCACGCAGTTAACTAGAAATCAGGTGCATGTGGTGTTAATGTCCTCTCAACAAAATGTGTTGCCGTTTCACTTTCTTACTGATAACTTTGGATAAACAATGATAGTCTTATTAGTATAAGATAAGATCATTTCTTTCTTTATAAGGGCTGACTTTGCATATCTTTTAGGAAATCTATGCTTTTCCTATAATTATGAAGACATTCTTACCTATTATCTTCTAAAATATATTTTATTATTTTTATCTGTCAATATGTAATCCTAATTTTTTTTATTTTTAATGACATTAAAAATAAAAATTTATACCTTAAAAATTATTGGGTAACTAATTGACTAAACCTTATTGATTTAAAATACATTCTTCCCCCACCACACATCAATTATTTTTATTTTGTAAATTATTTTATTGCAAATTTGAGAACGGTTTTCAATTCCACATTGGATTCCAAAGATGTTTAAAGATGCAAACCAATAAGAATTTAGAAGTCATATCACAAATTTCATAAAGCACTATGTAACTAATAAGAATGAAAGAGTCACTAGTCATTTGGTAAATGATTTTGGGTTACAATTAGGAATCAAACATGTCATCACTTTCTTCTTTACCGCAATGATTTTTATTGTTCAGCAGATAATATCTTGTTTCCCTCTACTATCTAAACAATCATGTTTTCATATGGCATAGAAATCCGACTTACTTATTTTCCTTTCTTCCATAATACAACGTAGTGTGTCTTATTCTGGATTCGCAATAGTCTTTTTCAACATGTAACTTCTCAATACTATTTTTCTGTGCCTATTCTCAAGTAGTCCCTCTTTATTTCTTATTTGATCTAACTCTTTATAGATCTAGACCTACCAATTCAAGTTCATTATTGTCTTGATAATGTGTTTGGGTCTTAATCCCAAAGGATATAATTATGAATGCCATAATCCCACATGTTGTAATCCTGAAAATAAACATCCTAAAATCTAAAATCCTTGAGGTTTAACTGAATCCCCAAATGATATTAGGTATGGAATTAGGTACAATCGAAACTTCTACAAGTAAATTTCAATAAGGTAATCTGATTATCAAAAGATATTTTTTCCACTCAGTCCAGTGAGTTTGGCATAAAATAGAGATGAAGGGATTTGTCCCACAATACAGTAATGAGGAAAAGTTCAGGTACAAATCTGTAATTTGCCTACTTTGGCATTCCTTTCAACTAATAAAATTCCCGAAGTTCTTAATGAATTACTACCACATCAGCCTGAGGCAGGCGGTAAAGTCACTGCCTGATTTGAAAATAGTTATGTATGAGCTCAGTAGGATAAGGACGCACTTGTACGACTCGTTTTCATTGAATTGTGGTCTGCGTATGACTGCGTGAGGAATGAATTTCTAGGTACCCAAAGCAACATAGAAGCATGCCACAGAAAATAAGAAAATCTCATAGGGAATGCACATGTCAGTGTATTTCAAATTAAGAATTTAAGAGAGAAGCAATAAATAGAAAATTAATGTGAACATATTCTCTGAGGAAAGCCATATCTTAAATTAGTAGCTGTTTGTCATGATGCAAAGCTTGAAAACAGTTAATGATCATAAAAGTCAGCCATGCAGTTGCTTGTAATCAGTCCTTGTACTACACTTTTTCAAGAGATGGTTATTTTGGTTTTTTTCCCATTAGTTATATTTTTTACACTAGTTTACACTGTTAGCATTAGTTTTTACAATTCACTGTTCTATGTGCTTCACTTTTGTGCAGAGTTAAGAATTGTGTGGAAATGTTTAGAGAGTTCAAATTTGTTTTATGCAGTTTTACAAACTAGCCTCCACAAAAATGCATTATCATAATCTTTACTTTTTATATCAGCATTGTGCTTGTTTGCAAAAGTGTGGACACTTTCTCGAAAAATGAAGAGATGTCCTTTTTGCACATTTGGATTTGTGAAAGTTTAAATTTCTGGAAATCTTGGTGTTCTGAGCTACTGCATACACAATGGTGACCCAGGGAAGTTTTGGATTGGTTTCATCGAAATACTGAGCATTGAGGTTGTTCATCATGGTAGTTGAAAAGAATAATTGCAGTTGTCAAGTGGGGCGCCGACAATTACCAACAACAGTGATGTGTATTAATGCATGTTTCTCCTTGACTTGTCTTTAGGAATATAGTTTATCTGCTCATAATCGATATACTCATAATACTGTCTTTAGTACATGAGTGTTTATGTTTACAAAAATATGCTATTATAAAGTAGCCTATGAAGTGTTCTGTTGTGTTTTTATAAGTTGGTCAAATAAATTTGCTTTTAAAAATAGAAAATAAATAAAAATTTTAAAATAAATTATTGTTATTATTTTTTCTGAATTATATTTTTCAGAATTGATTATTCAGAAATTCAACATTGGGGATTATAACTTTTGGAATTGTGTCTTTCAAAATTGTGATTGGGAGGCTGGGCAAGGTGGCTCATGCCTGTAATCCCAGCTCTCTGGAAGGCCGAAGCAGGTGGATTGCCTGAGCTCACACGTTGGAGGATAGCCTAAGCCAGAGCAAGGCCTTGGCTCTAAAAATAGCCTGGCATTGTGGCAGGCACTGTAGGCCCAGCTACTTGGGAGGCTGAGGCAAGAGAGTCTCTTGAGCCCAAGAGTTTGAGGTTGCTGTAAGCTATGATGCCCCCAGCACTCTACTGAGGGCACAAAGTGATTCTCTCTGTCAAAAAAAGAAAAAAAAAGAAGTTGTGATTGGCTTATCTTAAAAATATGCCTTGAAAACTTAAAATGCATTTTTCTTGGGAAGGGATAATTACAACTTTGATATATAAATAAAAAGTAAAAGATAAGGAACATCAATGTACAGTAAACTTATAAACAGCATTTTATAGAACAATTTTATTAAGACTCTTAATTATCTGTGTGTAATAAATATTCCACATACATTTAAACTTTTGTCTATAGCTTCAGCTTCTACTTTAAACTTTTGCCTACAGCTTCTACATTATGTTGAATAATTTCCTTCATTTTTGCTTTCTTAGTTTCATCCTAATTTATACTTAATGTCAATACACTTATCAGAGAATAAATTAAATAGATGATATGAAAAATACAACTGAACCATAAAAAATTGCAACTGCTAAAATTACTTATTATGAGGTCTTCCAAACTATAGATTCTCAAAGAAAACTGTAGTATTCCAAATAAGCCAAAGAGAAGACTTAACAGTATTCACTGACACTTTCTCTGTAATTTATTCAGACTAACTTTTAAAAATGAAAAATAGAAGTTTTTTGTCTTCTTAGGTGTTTGCCAAAGAACATTTTTAATATTATGATTGCAAACATTGCTTCCTGGAACCACTGACGTGTTAACTACTGTCATACCTACAAGATAGTAACAATTTGTTTTTCAGGTATTCTATTGGTTGATCCTGCATTGAAAATAATATCGTATGAGGCAACTTTAATTTCCTTATAATTTCTCCTAAATAGCTTCAGTAGTCAAGACCGACCCAATGCTACTACTCAAATTGTGTATATTTCTAGATATTTTTCTTATATTCCTTGCTAAATTTAAACGAGACATGCTAAGCATCACTTGGAATCTATTTTCAACCAGCGAGTATTAGGATGATTAATGATAAAAATGTTTATTTCACGTTGATAAAACTAGCTTCCATAATCTTATGATATATACTTAGTGATTTCTTTCAAATTCACTTTAGCTATATTGAGTGTAGAAGATATGCAAATATAGTTTGAACATTAAAAAAAGTAAAAAGCACATGGTAGATATCGAGAACATTAATAAAAATGAAAATGTTTTTGATAAGCTCACCAGTAGGTTACATATAGCCTTTCCTTCTATGCCTAGTTTGTTGACTGTTTTTATCAAGAAAGAATGCAGGATTTTGCTGAATGCTTGTTCCATATCTATTCAGATAATATACAATCTATATTTTCTCCTGTATATGTGGTGAATTGATTTATATATAATGGACCCTATTTGTTAACAGTCAATTATTTTTGATGGGATTTTGAATTTCGTTTGCTACTATAATGTTTTATTGAGGAGTTTTTCATCTATATTCATAAGGCATATTGTGTCTCATCTTATTTTGGTGGGTCCTCTCCTCACTTTAGTTTCAAGGTGATATTGGTTTCATAACATAAGTTGGGGAGGATTACCTCCTTGAGGATATGGAATCATTTCCATAGTAAGGATACTACCTAATCTTGTCTGGTAAAATCAGGCTGTGAATCCATCTGGTGCATGGCTATTTTTTTTGTTGGAAGAATTTTCTATGACTGCTTCAAACTCGTTGCTCATTATTGTTTTTTTCAAGATTTCTATTTCTTCCTGATTCAGTCTTGATAGGTTTTGTGTTTCTAGGAATTTGTTCAATTATTCTGTGCTTCCTAGTTCATGTGCATAGAGATTGAGATTTACTTAGTATTTATAGATAATACTTTATATTTCTCTTTTATTAGGTGTCATATATCCTTTTCATTTCTGGTAGAGATTATTTAGATCCTTTCTCTTCTTTTCCAGGTTAATCTACCCAGAGGTTGATCAATATTTTATCTTTTCAAAGAACCAAAATTGTGTTTCATTGATCCTTTTGTAATTTTTTTGTTTATTTTCCATTTTGTTTAGTTTTGTTATTTATTTATTTATTTATTCATTTTCTTTTGCTAGCTTTGGGTCGGCTTTGCTCTTCCTTTCCTCCCCTTGGAAATCTCTGAATCCCTAGATTTTGATAGCTAGTGTCCCCATTGTCATTGAGTTTAAGGAATCCTTTGACATCTGTCACATTTCATTATTGAGGCAATAGTGGTCCTACAGCAGGTTGTTTCATTTCCATGAGTTTATAGATAATTGCATGTTTCTCTTGGAGTTGATTTCCAATTTTATTCTGTTGTGGTCTGAGAAGGTACATGGTATAATTTCTATTTTCTTTAATTTTCTGAGACATGTTTTGTGGTTTCAGATATGAAAAATCTTATCACTGTTCCACATGATGATGAGTAGAATGTATATTCAGTAGTTTCTGTGTAAAATGTTCTGTAAATATCTGTTAGGCCCATTTGTTATGTAGTCAGATTTAATTCCAGTGTTTCCTTCTTTCTTTTTTTCCCCTTTAGAGTCTCTGTGTAGCTCTTTCAGTGGGTTCTTGAAGTCCTTGGCAATTATGGTGCTGCCATTTATCTCTTTGATTATATCCAGTAGAATTTGTCTTATGAACCTCTACAATACTGTGTTTGGTGCATAAATATTTAAAATGATTAGATTCTAGTTGAATTGATGCCTTTACAATTACACAATGACCATCTTTATCTTTCTTTATCATATTGATTTAAAGTTAAATTTGTCTGATTTGAGAATGTCTATACCTGCTTTCTTTTGAGTTTACTTTGCATGGAATATTTTTTTCTATCCCTTCATCTTGAGTCTGTATGAGTACTTTTGGGTTAGATGTATTTGCTGGAGAAGGAATTTACTTGAGTTGTATTTTTTCATCCTTCAGTCAACCTATGTCTCTTGAGTGGGACATTCATACCATTCACATTGATTCACAGGATTGATGTGTGAAATGCTGCTCTGTTCATCTTGTTTGGTAGTACCTTACAGTTTGGTTACCCTGTGGTGTTACTGTTTTATATGAGCAGAAAAATAAAGAAATAGATCAATGGAACAAAACAAAGAACAAAAATATAAAACCTTCCCTATACACCCAACTGATCATTGCCAAAACAATGGGGGAAGAAAGCTTTATTCCATAAAGGTGCTTGGAAAATTAGATAGCGAAATGCATAAGAATGAAACAGTCAATATCTCTCACTACTCACAAATGTTAATTCAAGATGGATAAAAGACTTAAACATAAAGCATGAAACCATAACAATTCTAGAAGAAAATGGAGAAAAAACTATTATAGATATCAACTTAGGCACAGAATTTATGACTAAGTCAACAATAGCAATTATAGCAATAGAAAAATAAACAAATGAGACTTGATTGAATCAAAAACTTCTCTGTATGGGTGGTGCCTGTGACTCAGTGAGTAGGGCGCCAGTCCCATATACCGAGGGTGGCGGGTTCAAACTCATCCCCAACCAAACCACAAGAGAAAAATAGCCGGGCATTGTGCTGGACGCCTATAGTCCCATCTACTCGGGAGGTTGAGGCAAGAGAATTGCCAACGCCTGGGAGTTGGAGATTGCTGTGAGCTGTGTGACACCACAGCACTCTACCAAGGGTAATAAAGTGAGACTCTGTCCCTACCAAAAAAAAAAAATGTTTAATCTGGGTATAACAATAAGGAAGAAATCAGGCAAATCTAGATTATAAGGCACTCTAC
>CAUYRH010022697.1:0-72752 GCA_963574655.1 Perodicticus potto | reverse complement strand
GGCGGGCGCCTGTAGTCCCAGCTACTTGGGAGGCTGAGGGAAGAGAATCACCTAAGCCCAGAAGCTGGAGGTTGCTGTGAGCTGTGTGACGCCATGGCACTCTACTGAGGGCGACAAAGTAAGACTCTGTCTCTACAAGATTAAAAAAAAAAAAAAAAAAAAAAAAAAAAACTTCCAAGAATGTAATAATTGGACACACGTGTATGTGGGAAAAAATAAATATCAATGACAAATGAAATATCCTAAGAAGGCTTACAATGGTAAAAATACATTCATTGGATTGGAGGTGAAGAAATCAGTAAATGTCTTTCTGGTTATACTTATACCAAAAAGCTAATCTCTATAACCTGTTTGATGAAAATATTTCAAACTGTATATAAAACCAGCACATTGTACCCCATGATTGCACTAATATACAGCTTTGATTAAATTTTAAAAAAAGGAAAAAAAAGCTAATCTCCATATAATAACATTTTATATATTTTAATTTCAATATATTTTTATATATTTTATATATATAAAGCATTGTTCATTTACAAGTTATCAGAACATAGCACTGTAACATTCTACAGCTATATGATATGCATAGGTATATATTCTTAAATATTCACACTTATTCTTATCTTTCTGTATATTCATTTTTAATTTACCATTATGAGTATATTCCGTATCAAAGCCATAGGTAAGGGAAATGTGTATTTTTCTATATTCTGCAAAATAAACACATAACATAAAACTTACCACATTACCTATTTGTATTTTTGTAGGCTGACTGAGAACCTGCCATCCACTTAAAAAATATATTTGTAGTTGCACATATTCACAGGGTAAATGAGATGTTTTAATCCAGGGATACAATGTGAATTAATCAAATAGGGTAACTGGGGTATCCATCACCTTAGACATTTATCATTTCCTTGTTTTAGGAAAACTCTTTTCAGTTATTTTAAAATATAACCTATTGTTGATTATAGTTAATTTGTTAAGAAATATTGCTCATTTATATAACTATCTAACTATATCTTTTTTACCCATTAACTATCCCCTCTTTATGCCCCTCCCCAATACCCTTCTCAGACTTTGGCAAATATCATTCTACTCACTGTTTCCATGAGTGCAGTGGAAACTAAGCTCTGATCTTTAGCATGAGATTCATGTCCTGCTTGAGAGATCTGGAGAATCATGAGAATGGCATGTGAGTTGTGTCCGTGCAGGAGATCAGAAAACTGTCCTCCAAAGGAGAACATACGTGTGAGGGTGGCAGTACCATTCCTAAGGGTTATGGTAAAGATTCTCTAGATTCCAAAGGTCTTTTGACACTAGCACAAAGGCCTGGCTTGAAGTCTAAGATTTTGCAAAAACAAACTGGAGACATTCTTTCTGACCCTTTTGATGTTCCCCCTTGCTAATGTCTGACAAGTAACTTTTAACTACCTTTTCTTGCTTTGTGATAATAAATAAAGACTCAATAATAAATAAAGTCTCCTCCCAGACTTCCTCAGTCCCCAACACAGACTTTGTGTCAAGCCTCTTCATTCCTTGTGCCAAGACCCCCTGCCAAACCCCTTCACGTGAGAACAGTTGTTCTTAATATTTAGCTCCACATATGAGTGAGACCATGCAAGATTTGTTTTTCATTATTGCAAATGGCAAGATTTCATTTTTATGACTATATAATATTCCACTGTGTATATGTACCACAATTTCTTTATCCGCTCATCCATTGATGGACACGTAGATTGCTGCAATTAACATGGGCATGCAGATAATCTTAATATACTAAATTCTGTTCTTCTGGATATATGTTTAGCAGCATAATTGATTTGTCATACGGCATTTCTATGTTTAGATTTTTGAAGAATCCATGCTATTCTCCACAGTGCTCTTCTCCACTAAGCTACATTCCCTCCAATAGTGTCTGAGGATTCCTCTTTCTCCACTTCTTCACCAGCATTCATTATTGCCTATCCTTTGAAAGCCATGTTAACGGGGGTGAGATGCTATCTCATCATGCCTTTGATTTGTATTTTTCTTATGACTAATGATGTTGAACAGTTTTTCATACACTAGTTGGCCATTTTTTGTAAGTATTATTTTGATAAATATCTGTTATAATCCTTTGCTCATTTTTCCTATTGAGGTGTTGGATTCCTTATATATTCTTGGTAACTTCTTGTCAAATAAGGAGTTTGCAAATATTTCCCCCACTGTGTGTTGTCTCTTATTTTTTGATTATTCCTTTAATAAGTTTTAAGTGTACACTGCAATAGTATTAACTATTAATATATGTAGCTTGTTGTGCAATAGATTTTCAGAATTTAACTTCTTGAAAACTGAAACTCTATAGCATTGAACAAAAACTGTCCTAGTTCTCCTCTCCCCAGCACCTGGCAACCACCATTCAATTTTTGTTTTTTTATTGTGTCAGGTTAATTTAAGGGTACAAAGAATTAGGTTACAATGTTTGCATTTGTTAGGTAGAAACCCTCTTATAATTGTGTCCTGTTCCCATGAGGTGTGCCCCCTAGCCTTGTGCCCATTAAGTGGGAGCACACTCATCCCCCTCTCCAAGCTTCCTTGTTCCCCTACCCCTGCCTTTAATTGATTTGAGTTTTTCTCTTTTGTGTTGTGTATTAGATTGTCTACTGGCTCCATATTAGATTTGAGTACACTGGATTCTTGCTTCTTCATTCTTGTCATATTTTGCTAAGAAAAATCTGTTTCAACTCCAGCCAGGTTAATACAAAAGACGTAAAGTCTTCATCTTTTTTAAAAGCCAAATCGTACTCCATGGTACACATATATCACAGCTTGTTAATCCATTCCTGGGTTGGTGAGCATTTAGGTTGTTCCCATATCTTGGTAATTATAAGTTGAGCTGCAATAAGCAGTCTAGTGCAAATCTCCCTATAAAAAATGATTTTTTTTCTGGGTAGATACCTAGTAATGGGATTTCAGAATCAAATGGGTGGCCCCCTTTGAGTTCTTTGGGGGTTATCTACTCTTCTTTCCAAAAAGGCTATATTAGCTTGCAGTCCTACCAACAGTGAAAAGTGTTCCTTTCTCTCTACATCCATGCCAACATTCAGTGTTTTGTGACTTTGTGATGTGGGCTGTTCTCACTGGAGTTAGGTGACATCTCAGGCTAGTTTTGACTTGCATTTTTCTGACAATCAGGCACAATGAACATTTTTTCATTTGTTTATTAGCCATTAATCTGTCTTCCTCAGAGAACATTCTATTCATGCCCCTTATCCTGTGATAGAAGGAATTGTTTACTCCTTTTTTTGTTATTGTTCTTGATTAATTTGAATTCTCTTTAGAAGCTAGATATCAACCATTTGTTAGATTCATAATTTGTGAATATCTTTTCCCATTCTGAAGGTTGTTTATTTGCTTTGTGTCCTTAGTTGTACAGAAGCTTTTCATCTTAATTAAGTCTTGTTAGTTTATTTTTGTTGCTGTAACGATTGTCAATGAAGTCTTCTTTATAAAATCTTTCCCCAGGGTGACATTCTCAAGAGATTTTCCCAAGCTTTTTTCTAGGGCTTTTATTATTTCATGTCTTAGATTTAAATCTTTTATCCATCTTGAGTCAATATTTGTAGTGGTGAAAGGACTGGGTCCAGTTTCAGTCTTTTACATGTAGTTATCTAGTTCTCCCAGCACCGGTTATTGAATAGAGGTTCTTTTCCCCAGTGTATTTTTTTGTTTGGTTTATTGAAGATCAAATGGCAATCAAGTCACTAGGTCCACCCTTCTCAAAGGGCTCAGAGGGAGGGTAATTGGTGGGGCCACACCTACAGTGCATCTTAGAAGGGTACAGTTGAAACTTACTAAATGCAGAATACAAATGTCTTCATACAATAACTAAGAAAATGCCATGAAGGCTGTTAAACAGTTTAATGAAAACATTTCAGATTGTATATGAAACCAGCAGCACATTGTACCCCTTTATTGCACTAATATACACAGCTATGATTTAATAATGAAAAAAAGATAAAGATTTTAAATTATATATGTATACTTTACCTCAACAAAAAGTAATTAAAAAAAAATGCAACCAGTGTAACCTAAATCTTTGTACCTCAATGAACCCCCAACACAACAACAAAAGAATAGGAAAGAAACTCTGGAGTTGGATCCATCAATCAGGTGTTCTGATATGTGGGGGTCTCTCCCTGGGGGCGGGGTCTGCTAAGACCTGTGGACCTGGGGCAACCAACTGAAGAAATATAAAGTTAGGAATGATGATAAAGAAAGAGACACGAGAAACAGAATAGAATTTTCAAAGGTGGCAGTTCAGGGCACCACTGCCCATTCGTGTGCCCCTCATGGAGTGTCCCTGAATCTCTGTTCCACTCAGCTTTTATTCAAATCTGTTTTCCCGGGTGGTAAGCTGAGGAAGGGAACAAAGACACCAGCAGTTTCTCTGAGTGAGCATATCAGCTCCTTTTGTTATTCTTATTAACTTTAAGGATTTGAGCAGTTTTCAGGAATCTGAACCTTGATCCTTGTGTGGGGGAAGCCTTCAGTCTGGAGTCACACACATAGATTCCTATGGAGGTGTTAAGCTCTACTAGTTCACTGTGGAGTAAAACACCATTGGCATTCATCTCTTCTGAGGAATCAGTGGAAGAGGGGCATTTTCTTCTCATCACAACCACAGAGGATTTTCCTTTGCGATAAGGGATGTAAGCCCTCCTGCCCATATCTTGGGGCTCAGCTTTTCCCTTGGTCTCTCACCCATCCAAATACAAATCTTCACAATGGGTATGTGCTTTGTTTAATGGGCAGGAAATGACCTAGAAGATGTATCTATTCTAGGTCTTGTCATAATCTCTTTTATGGCCATTATCTTTCTCAGAGTGTTCACAGACTCAGCAGGGTATTCATGTAAGCTGTATCCCCAAGGGCCAGAGTTTCAGGAAAGGCCGGAAACTTGCTCTGATAAGAAATTCAGTAATGGCTAGCTTAAAGGTGCATTAGCTGACTTTTCTTTGTTCTGACTCCTTCAGCTTTCTTTTTAATTTTCTCTTTTTCTGGGGGTGCCCTCCCCTGCCAAGAATATTGTCTTCAGTCCCAATTATGCCTGCACTGATACATGTTAAATAAATATTTCCAAATAAAAAAGATACATATTAATACCAAAATATAGCAGAAAGGCCTGGCTAGGGCAATGACCCCAGAGGCATAGAGCTTAGGGCTAAATACTCCAGCTTGGGAGAGCTTCAGGCACCTGACTAGAAATCATGACAGCTACTGTGTAGATTGTACTCAGTAAAACCACAGGGGTCCAAACCATACTCTAGTGAGCACAGAAGGCCAGAGAGAAGGTCAAGGAAGATTATCCTCAAGCCTGAATATGTAATGTTGCTTTTTCTCTGAATGTGTGATTCTTCCAAAATTTGTGTTAAAACTTAAACCCCACTGTGGTGGTGTAAAGAGTTGGGATACTGTGGGGAATGATTAAGTCATGAAGACTTCACTCTCATGAAAGGATAATTGCCCTTGCTTCAGAGTTTGCTCCATTTTTTCCCTTTTGTCTTCTATCACCTGAAATCCTAGTGTTTGCTCTGTCCTGAGGACATGGCAACAAGACACTATCTTAGAAGCAGAGAGAACATCCCTTGCTAGACCCAAAACATATAGACACATTGATCTGGGTCTTCCCAGCCTTCCCAATAGGGATAAATACATTTCTATTATATTTATAACTCACCTAATCTGTGGTAATTTGTTATACAGCACAAAAGGATAAGTAAAATATTTATACACTTAAAATTATAAAGCTATGATGAAAGAAATTATTCAATGAATAAATTTTTAAAATACTGTGTTAAGTGATTTTAAAAATAACTATTTTTAAAATACTCATACCACCCAAAATGATTCATAATTCTACAAAATGCTTATAAAAATTCCAATGAATATTTTTTTCTAAGAATAGAAAAACAATTTTAAAATTCAGATGGAACTAACAAAACCCTGAAGCAAAGCAATCTTGAGCAAAAAGAGCAAAGTAGGAGGCATCATACTATCTTATCTCAAAATATACTACAAAGTTACAATAATCAGACAGCATGGCATTAGAACAAAAACAGACATAAGGAGAAATGGAACTGAATAAAGAACGCATGCTTATACAGTTCACTAATCTATGACCTAAGAAACATGAGTATACCATAAAGAAAAGAGAGTTTTAGTTTTTTTCCAAGATAGTGGACTAAAACTGTCAAAGGTTAATTCTCCTTAGAGAACTGACACCAAAGGTCAATAATCTTGACTCAAGTAGATTGTTAAAAGGTGTGTGCTGGAGCTTATCAGAGCACTCACCAAAAGGATCTGAGACACACAAAAAAGAAAGAAGCTGGAAGAGACTGAATCCCCAGGTACTTAGTGTTTCATGTACAGAAGAGATGGGGGTGCTCTGAGTTCCCCTAGCGCTTGTGGTATACTGATGGTATCCAAACTTAAAGGGGAATTTTTTGTCCTCCCCAGAACAACTATTAGAGTTGGCAGCTCTTTAGGAAATTCTCAATGTCGTTAAATGTGATACTAGCTTTTGCATGGTCCTTCACTTTTCCCTGAGCTATGGTGGAGAGCACCATACAGGTGTTCCTCAATTATGAGGTTTTGTACTGAGAAAAGATCTTAAAATCTTGGGTCTTCACATAACCTGATCCCCTGAACTCATTACCCCAGCACCCACTTGAATTATGGCAGCCCCACGGGGTGGTTAGATTCAGAGAAACAGCAGAAATCTTAGTGACCTAGCCCTCTGTACATGCCACTCCTGTGGGAAGGGAGAGGGCAACATACCATAGAAGTACCTGTGAGACACTGGAGCACTGGCTTTTCTGTATGCTAGAACTTCCCATCTGAGGCAGGGAGTGCCTGTGCCCTTGCCAGCAGAGGTGTAGGCACTATGCTACACCTCGTGTTCAAGAAGAGATGTGCAGGAAGGAACTTCTCCCACTTACCCCCTGCTGGAGACATAGCCAACACTTCTCTAGCGGAAGCCCAATGCAGGTGCACCTATGGTGGGCATTATGGGGCATTTCAGAGAGACTATGTCTCCATCAGAGGTGTGCCTTCTGGGCTTAGGGTAGCAGGAAGGATGAGGCCCCTCTCCCTCTCTATTCAGAATGGGAGAATTCCTGCAGATGTTTGGCATACCTGCCAACCTGTTGGTAGAAATGAGGCAGCTCCCTCTCCTTCCTTCGTGTGACATCAGTGAATTTCTAACAGGGCTGTAACTTGTGTCTACCTTTGAAGTGTTATGTATATTTATCTGCTTCTCCTCTGGCCAGTTTTTATCCATGGAAAATTGAAAGCCAACAAAAAGAAATCAGAAAGACAATTCTGGACATGAATGAAATTTTCTCCAAAGAAACAGATACTTTAGAGAAACAAATATAACTTCTGTACATGAAAAATGTAGATAGGAAGGAAATGTAATATAGTGGAAAATTTTAACAATAGATACAATAGACATAAGAAAGAATTTCAGAGCTTAAAGATAATCTTTGGAATTAACCCAATCAGACAAAAATAAATAAAGGAAATAAACCACGTCTTTGAGAAATATGGGGTTTTGTAACGCATTCAAACCTAAGAATAATAGATATTCCTAAGGGAATGGAAGAAAAATAAAAAGTCTTTAAAACCCATTTGAGGAAATATTTGAGGAAAGCTTCTTAGGTCCTAAAAGGGAATTGGAGGTCCAGATAAAGAAGTTCAGTGAACTCTAGGGAAATTAACTGCAAGGAGGATTTCACCAAGGTATAATCGCCACATTATCTAATATCAACCTGAAGTAATGAATCTTAAATGCAGCATGACAAAACTATGAAATGATCCATAAAGGAAATCCCACCAGAATAACAGCAGACTTCTCAACAGAAACCACACAAGCCAGAAGGAAGTTGAGTATTGTTTGTAATATTTTTAAATTGAATAAAAAAGAAAACGATATACCGTTATTCCTGATGAACACAGATGCAAAAATCCTCAACAAAATACAAGTCAACAAAATCCAATAGCACATAGAAAAAAAAAAATACATCACAATCAACTGGGTTATACCAGAGTTGCAAGCGTATTTCAACATAGAAAGTCAATAAATGTGATTCACCATTTACAAAGATATACAAAAAAATCATACGATCATTAAAATCCATCATTCTTTGATAATAAAGCCCTTTAAAAACTCAGCATTAAAGAAAGACATCTTAACGTAATAAAACCAAAGACGATGACCCCACAGAATGGGCAGAAGTTGAAATTATCTCCCATAAGAACTGGAACAAAACAATGATAACCACTTTCACCACCCTCACTCAACATAGTACAGAAAATCTTACCAAAGAAATCAGAAAGAACAAGAAATAAAGAGGCATCCAAATTGTAAAAGAAGTTGAATTTTTCTGTTTGCTAATGATATGATCATAGAACTAGAAAACTCTCACTACCCTTAAGGCCCCGGTCTCAGTAAGCGCAGGAAGGAACTAGGCGTGACATGGATTAGAAGTACAAGCTTGTGGGAGGCGGGCTAACCTTAATTACAGGGTAGCCCTGAGCCCCCTCCAAATGGCTATTTATTAAGGTTATACAAAACAGGAGTGGAGAGTTAAGGTAATGACATACACAACTGGTGTGGAGAGTTAAGGTAATTACAAATGGGGACTGCCTGCATAAAGATTGCTACATGTTCTTTCCTCACGTGTTCTTTCCCCACATGTTCTTTCCCTACAACCCCCATGAAGAAGTACTAAGCATCAATGTTTAACACATGCTTACTAGTGAGTGACCAAACTTATCTCATTCTGGAGCCTGAGTTACTTGGGGGACTGCCCCCACGTCACAAAACGTCTCTAGGCTTGCCAGGAGACTGTCCTGTTCTCAGCATTTCCTTTTAATGTGATAAGAATCAATAACTGTCTTTTGCAAGCATGGTGTCCATTCCTCTACAGAAAACCATAATGACTACTTCAAAATAATTCTATGTTTGACAAATAAATAAGGTGAAATATCAGGTAATAAAATCAATGAAGACAAATTACTAGAACTACTCTATACTCTAATAATGACCAAACTAAAATATAACAAGAACTTAATAACATTTACAATAACTGCAAAAATAAACTAAAATAAAAAATAAAATAAAATGCCTAGGAATATATTTAACCAAAGAAGTGAAAGATTCCTGCAACAAAAGTTACAAACACCCAATGAACAAAATTGAATTTGGCACAAAAGAATGGAAAAATACCCAATGCTTATGGATGGAAAGAGTCATCATTGCTTACTATGACCAAACCTTCCAGAAAAACACCCTACAAATTCAATACACTTCCCCCCAAAATACAGATATCTTTTTAACAGAAAAAAAAATAAAAAAATTCATATGGATGCAAAACACAGCCTAAATGAACAAAGCAATCCTATGGAAAAAGCAACAAAGATGACGGCATCACATTACTTGACCTCAAATTATACTATAGTGTATAGTAACCAAACAAACACAAGATCAATAAAACAGAATGGAGAACCCAGAAAGAAAGCCACATATCTACCACCAAGCGATCTTTGACAAAGCAGGCAACATACATTGGGGCAAAGATACTGCATTAAATAAATGATGCTATAAAAATTTAAAGCCTTCTGCAGAAGAATGAAATTATATCACTATGTCTCATCATATACAAAAAGTTACTCAATGTGGATTAAATACTTAACGATAAGACCTAAAACCATTAATAATCAAGAAAAAGAATTAAGAAAAACCACCTTAGCCATAGGTCCAGGCACAGAATTTTTGAATAAGACCCACAAAGCAAATACAAAAAATAAGTAAATGAATAAACAAATGGCACTTAATGAAACAAAAATGCTTCTGTACAGCAACTCATCATCATTATAATCATTATCAACAGAGTAAGTAAATAGCATAAAGAATAAAAGAAAGTATTTGCAAATTATACATATGACAAAGGACTAATATCCAGAATCTACATAAAATATAATAAAAACCAACAAGAAAAGGAAAAGCTCTATTTAAAAATGGTCAAAAGATATTAACAGACATTTTTCAAAGGAACATACACAAACAGCCAAGAAATAACATATGAAAAAAATGTTGAACACACTAATCATTAGAGAAGTACAAGTTATATAGTTTGAGATATCATCTTAATTCAGGAAGAATGGACATTATTAAAAAGTTAGAAAACAATAAATATTGGCACAGATGTTGTGAGTAGGTGAAGAGAGAATGTTTATACACTGATGAGTATAAATTAGTGCAACCAATTTGGAAATCAGTATGGAGATTTCTCAAATAGCTAAAACTAGATTTACTGGGTATGTGACTTAGGGAAAAAAATATTACAGCAATAAGATACCTGCACATTAGTGTTTAGTGTAGCACAATTCACAATAACCAAGATGTGAAATCAACCTAAGTTCTGATCCAGAGATGATCAAAGAAATGTAGTATACTATGCATACCATGGAATACTACTCACCCAATAACAAAGAATTAAGTAATGTATTTTGTAGCAACTTGGATGGAGCTAGAGGTCTCTATCCTAGTGAAGTGAAGTAACTCAGGAGCAGGAAATCAAATACCTCCGGTGGAGGGGTACTGGCTCCCCAACCAAAGCAAGTGACATGGCCTCATGTGTTCCCCGAGGAACGTTGCCCTAAGATGGAAAAACTTCTTTCTCTATGGACATGCCCGGGCTAGTAAGAATAATCAGTTAGATGTTCACAGAAAGGAAAGTAATCAGAGGGCTTCACAGGGTGAAGCTGGGGTTGAGCACTTGCAGAGATTATGGGAAGAGGTATTCTGTCCTATTCTCTTTTTAGAAAATTGTCATTTTTCAAGCTTTAGGGAACTAATCAGACAGAAGAGACAGCCAGGTGCTGTTGTGGTCAAGCCTGCAGCACAATGTTGAGTAAAGTGTCCTTGATTTAGATTAACTATATATGTATCCAGCAGCATCTGTGCTGAACAAAGAATTTTCATGGTAACTTTTGCTGTTTCATCATTATTCGTTCCTTTTTCTATTTCTATACCTTTATTTGATCAGTGTGTATAAAAACACCCAATAAATGTGGGTTGTCACTGAGTGCCTGAGCGAGCCTCAGTCTTCCTTTCATAATCATTTTGTGTGCAGTGTCTGCCTCTGTGCCTCTGATCAGTTAGTTCCATTGTCAACTACACTCAGGTTATCCTTATATACAGGAGATAAACGTTGGGTGTGTGGTCATACAGAATGGAATAATGGACATTGGAGACTCATAAGGTAAGAGAGGCTGAAAGGGGATTTGGAGTGAAAAATTATCAATTGGGTACATTGTACATTATTCAGTTGAAGGGTACATTAAAAGTCCAGACTACGTGGATATACAACATATCCACTTGTACCTCTGAAACCTATTTAAATTTAAAAAAAGAAAAATATGCTCTCTAATAATTGTGTTGAGTAAACTTGATGTGCACAGAAATGAAATTGGGCATTGATCTCAACCTATGTTCATATAACATTTCAAAGTTACAAAGAACCATAAGACTGAAAACTATAATGCTATTAGAATATGCATAGTGGAAAAGCTTCTTGATATTCTTCTTGGCAAAGAAGTTATTGGAAATGAGTCAAAAAGCACAAGAAACAAAAGCAAAATTGAGCGAATGTAATTGCATCCAACTAAAGATCTTATGCATAGCAAAAGACATTCGACACAGTGAAGTGAAAATGTAAGAACAAAATTGGAAGCATCACATGACCTGATCAAAATACCCTACCAATAGACAGTAGCAAAATCAGCATAGAGATGGCATAAAAACAGATACATAAACCACTGGAAAATACAGAGAATCTAGAAATAAATGCACATATTCACAACCAATTGATTTTTGAAAAGAACCAAAAACACACTGGGGAAATGACAGTCTTTTCAATAAATCGTGCAGGGGAAACTGAATAGCCACAAGCAGAAGAATGAAACTAGACCCACATCTCTCACCAACTCCAACTGAAATGAAGACTTAAAAATAAGACCCCAAACCATTAAACACGCAGAAAAAGTCATAGAAAATGTGCTTCATGAAATAGGACTGAGCAAAGATTATTTTATGTAAGACTGTGCGAAAAGCAAAAATAGGCAAATGAATTACATCAAACTAAGAAGCTTCTGCCTGTAAAAAAAAAAAGAAAAAGATACAACATATAGTAGGGGAGAAAGTATTTGTCTACTATGTACCTAGTGAGAGTTTAATATCCAGAATATATTTAAAAACTTAATAGAAAACAAATAATTTGATATAAAAATGAACAAAATCCCTGAGATTTCTCAAAAGATTATATATATCAATGGCTAATAGGTATATTAAAAATGCTCAATATCACTAATCATCAGGGAAATGCAAATCAAAAAGAGAATGAGATATCACTTCACATTTGGAATAACTATTATCAAAAAGACCAAAAATCACAAATACTGGTATGGATATGGAACTGACACACTGTTGGTAGAAATGTAAATTAGTGCAATATTATGAACCATAGTATTTAAGTTTCTCAAAAAGTAAAATTTGAACTGATATAGCAATATCATATCTAATATCCCTTAAGTATTATAATAAATTAAATATTAATAAATTATTCCATAAATATTATAGTAAATTAATAATAATAAATTAAATAATAATCAAATTATAATAAATTTTCTAAAGGAAATGAAATCCTATGTTAGAGAAATATTTACAGTTCCACATTTGGGATTCATTGAGGGTACAAAGAATTAGGTTACACTGATTGCATTTGTTAGGTACAGTCCCTCTTATAATTGTGCCCCATCCCCAAGAAGTGTGCCATGCATACACCATAACTCCCCATCCCCTTTCTTCCTCCCCTCTACCCACTCCCTCTTTCCCCTACCCCCCACATTATATTAGATCATCTATGTGGAGCTATTCTCAATAGCCAAGGAATGAATCTAAATGCCCATCTCAGATGAAGGATAAAGAAAATGAGAAACACAATAAACAAACAAACAAACAAACAAAACAGAGGAATGCTATTCTCCTACAAAGCAGAATGAAATTTGTTTTGGTAAATTTGGTAGCACCAATGAAAGTGGAGGATATTCTGTCAAGTGAAAATAGTCAGGCACACAGATATAAATACTCAAATGATCTCACTCATTTGTTGAACCTAAAAATTTGATCTAGAAGTAGAGAGTGGAAGAGTGGTTACCAGAGCCTGGGGAGAATAGACAGAGGGGAATATGGAGAAAGGTTGGTCAATGTCTACAAAGTTATATTAAGACAAGAAAAATAAATTTTGGTGCTCAGTTACAGAGCCAGGTGATTGTAGCTAATAAAAATGTATATTTCAAAATAGGAGAGGATTTTGAAAACTATCACCACAAATAAATTATGAATGTTTAAAATAATGGACATGCTAATTACCCTGATTTGAACATATAATATAATGATCAAATATATAGTATAATGATGAAATCAAGGTAATTAGCATGTCCATTACTTATAATAGTCAAAGTTTCAATGCATATAGATATATGCTTATATATACGCATTGAACCTCATACTGTACCTCATTTATATATACATATATATACACACAAACACAGACTCTTTATATGTCAGTTATAGTTTTGAAAGAAAACTTCAAAAAGTGTTGCCAACTATTATACTATGTAAAATGTCTCCGAATACATTTAATAAGGTTATTTCTACATTTATATACCCTTTGTGGTTGGCTTAAATTTTTTAAGTAACAAAAGGAGGTAAATAAATTAAAAATACACAGGTTGGCTCGGCGCCTGTGGCTCAACGGGCTAGGGCGCCAGCCACGAACACCTGAGCTGGCGGGTTCGAATCCAGCCCAGGCGCGCCAAACAACAATGAGGGCTGCAACCAAAAAATGGCCGGGCATTGTGGCAGGCGCCTGTAGTCCCAGCTGCTTGTGAGGAGGAGGCAGGAGACTCGCTTGAGCCCAGGAATTGGAGGTTGCTGTGAGCTGTGATGCCACAGCACTCTGTCCAGGGTGACAGCTTGAGGCTCTGTCTCAAAAAATTAAAATAAATAAAAATAAAAAAATAAAAATACACAGGTAGTAATATAGATAATTTATAGGAAGAATACAAATCATACATATATGTAGGTATATGTGCACATACTTATATAAATGTGTGAACCACTAAGTTCCTGAAACTATCACAAGCTTGAAGAATCAATTCTACGTACAAACATATGTATATTGATTTTAAAGGGGAAATTATAAGCCATGTTCCTGAGTTGACAACATACTGCAAAATCTCAGGAGACATCTGTTATAAATATCAAGGACCACTGTTCCTAAACTTTTTACTGTGTTATCATAGTAAATAAATGAGTATTTGATAACTTTATAATCCATAAAATATTCAAAATATATAATGTATATATTTAAAAACCAGAATATTTATATTTGAGGACAATATTACTAAGCTAAAAGTCCCTTTAAAAATCAGCCACAAAAATGCTTACCTGTAATGATAGTGTTGATGCTGGAGAGACATTGATAATGTTTTAAAATGTACTAAAATTTATATGATGTTTTTGAGTGTGACATATTTCTTATTAAGCCTCAAATTGTGAATATGAAGAGGTAGCATCTCCATGACATGGTATGTTACAAGGCACAGTTGAGCCTTAAGATAAATTAATCTATATCAAATAGGTTTGCCTAATCTAATCACCTGGGCCCATTAGGGGGACAAAATTTTCCTCAACTTATAGCAGGTGAGAAAGACAGAAAACATATAAGAGATATTTGGACTATAAAAAAGGGCTCCATAAAATATTGCGGGTTTGAAGATGTAGGGGAATACGTGAGAAGTAATGTGGATAACTTCTAGGAGTAAAAATCATCCCGTAGCTGACAGCAAGCAAGTGAAAAAAAACAAACATAACCAAAACCCAAGGAGAAATCAAAACTACAGCCACCATAGGAAATTAAAGTTCTGTCTACAAAAGTGTGCTTGGAAACAGATTCTTTCTCAGAGCCTTCAGGTAAGACCCACTCCAGATGACAATTTAATTTTAGTCTTCTAAGACTCTAAGCATCAGACTTAGTTGAACCTGCCTGAACTTCTGAACTATAGAATTATGAGATAATAAATGAATGTTGTTTTATGCCACTAACGTTGTGGCAATTTGATTTTTAGCAATAGAAGAGCTTATATAAAAAGATCTTAGTAGATCATATACATTTAATTAAGAATTAAAATGAGAGATTAATTCTTGAGGTCATGGTGCAGAAGGTAAGCTTAGTTGATAGCCCAGACATGATTTAGAACTTAGTGTATTCTAACAGAAAAAATGAATTAGGTATAAATATTTTCATAAGCCAGGTATATATTATAAAATTCTAAATAAAATATAATGGACTTAGAAATTATACCTTGCTTTTAAATCTTCCCTTTTCAGGAAAACATCAGTAGTATTAATATTTTTAAGTCAATAGATAGTGAAGCAATTAGATCACAGAAATCCAAACAATTGAAGGCCTCCACTGCAATATAAAGACTAAATAAAATATTGTAGATTTTAATTATATTTTGTGGGAGGTGGAGCATGATGGTAGACAGACGGATGTGTAGCCCATCTCTCCCAAGTCATCAGGTGAGAAGGAGGGGGCTCTGGATCTTTTCCCATATGGATTCTTGGTGTGAATAGACAGCTGGAGATGCGCAGTGAATTGGTGGATTGCTATATAACCACGAACTCTGCTGTAGAGATTTCCCCTGTCAGCTGCACTGGTCAGCAGCTGGCCACTCCCTCACGGAGGAAAGCAGTTCACAGTTCCTGAAACCTAATTGATGAAAATTTCAGTGAAGTGTGGATTCCTGAGAGGAGTTGGATGACCAGAAAGGAGTGCTGCTCAGAGCCACAGTGGGCTAGGCAGCTCAATGGAAAATTGAGGGGAGGGGATCCCACCTGGGAAACAGACATTTTGAATTATCCAAAATGGCAGACACCTTTTCCCAGAACAACAGGAGTGATTAAATAGACCGGACCACTCCTGGTGGGGAATATTGGTGTGGGTTGGCAGTTCAGGCTGTGCAGTGAACTGGCGAGTTACTAGACTTAAAGGTGAGATTCTGAGTCACAGAAACTGAGGGAAAGTTCTCCATGCAGCAGCCAGCCCCTCCCCCATAGCTGATTGCAGTTGCCAGTTTGTGGGAGAATGTGGGAGCAGAGTGGAAAGATTTGTGAAGCGTGGACTCCTGCACTGAGTTTGGAGGTCGGGTAGGGGAACAATATTAAAATGACTGCAGATTTCTCTACTGAAATCTTTCAAGCTAGAAGAGGGTAGTCATCGACTTTTAATCTCCTAAAACAAAATAACTTTCAAACCAGGATCCTGGACCCAGCTAAACTGAGTTTCATTTATGATAGAGAAATTAAATACTTTAACAACATTCATATGTTGAAGAAATTTGCCATAACTAAACCAGCTCTCCAGGAACAGAGCAGCCAAGGTTGGGTAACAATTAGAAAACAAACTTTTATAAAAACTCCAAAAATGGCCACCGGCCAGGTAGGGTGGTTACTGTGGTAACAATGTAAACTGTGAATCAGGTATAAGCCTGGGAACCACTCACAGAGCCACCTGGTGTCCAGAAAGTATATTGCATTATAAATATATTCCTATTAAAGTATTAAAGTATTAAATATATTCCTATTAAAGTTGACACAGAAGTCATATGTATATATACATATATGTATATAAAAGAATAATTTTTTGCGGTTGGTGCCTTTTTTTTCTTTTTTTTTCCATCCATTTCTTGTACTGTTAATATTTTTATTTTTATTTTTTTGATTTTTAATTTTTTTCTTTCTTCTTTTTCAACTTTTTTATGAACACTGCCTTTGTTTTTCTTTCTCTCTTCCTCTTCTTCCCTTCTTATGGTTTCTGAGAGTGCTTACATCAGCTTTTTAGAAGCTTTTTAAAAAATTATTTTACAGCTATCATTTTTATTGTAGTTTTTTTTGTTTGTTTTGTTTTGTTTTTGTTTTTGTCTGTGTGTCTATGTGTTTCTGACTGTTCATGCATCTGTGGGCTTGTGTATCTGGTAGCCTTTTTATTTGTGTATTTGCTCATTTGGTCTCAATGTGTTTGGTGTTTTGCTAAATCCTTGGGTTGGCTATTTTCCCTAACTCCAATTTTCACAATCAACAAGAATAAAGGGGAATGAAGCATGATGGCTAATTGGAGCCAGATCTCAACAGAAGCTCCAGTCTGGAGGGAGAGATAACAGCCAGAAAGAACCCAACAAAGCTGAAGGAGGGGAGCTGAGCAGAGAGATGAGATAGATAATTGCTCACCTTCCCTGCTGAGGCAAGCTTCGACTCCAAAGAAACTATTTTCAGGTACAGATCTCATCCCAAAGAGGTTGTGTGGCCGTCCCCTCCCCTAAGAGAGTTGCTTGCTTACTGTGTGATCTCTACTGGTGAGTGATAAACTGAGGGTCTCCTTCCTCATCCCACTGGAGGGAATTGCTAGAAGTTGAGACTCCTTCTCAAGAGAGCCCCTGCTGAGAGTCTAGGAATTCCCTTGTCTGGCAGGAAATTTGAACAAATATTTGCCTTGTCACCTTGATCCTTCAGTCTTCTCCCCGCCCCCCCCCTCCCGGCTTGAGGAGTCTAGAAGTCCAACTCCTCCAAAATCCAGAATGTCTGCATTTCTTGGCATAGACCGTGGCAGCACAGCTGTGCTGTACCTGTGAATCCAGTAACTGTACAGGAAGACATAGAGGGAAAGGTGACTGACCTGGCCCAAAAAGAAAGTATCTCAGCAGCACACAGAGGCTTGGGTTTCTGCACTGCAGGTGGAGGCTCAGAAACTGCTGAGGTGCATGAACCTAAGAGGAGGGACCTCCCACCCAACTTCATCATTAGTAGAGTGATCTTGCTGGGGTCTAACTCTGGAGAGTCATCTCCCCAATTCTGTGGCCTTCCAGAGGGAACCAGACCTCACCCTATAGGGATTCCAGAACTTCAGAACAGTGGCAGCAAAGGTGCAGGGGCTGAGGGAAAAATTCTTCTGCTGTCTGGATATCTTCAGTTTTGGACTGAGCTCAGGTGGAACTTTCTTCAGCTGCCATTGAACACCTGTGGCAGGCAGACCTCAGCTTCCCCTGCTGGATGGTGGCAGACTATGGTAACCAGGAGGAGGAGGAAAGGACTTCACTTTTACTCTGGCAGGCACATAGCCCTGACACATTTGCTTATTGGACAGAACAGGGTCATAGAGACTTGGTTAACAGAAACTGCCAGAGAGACTACCAGAGACTGGGGTGACCAGAGTGCGGTGGTGAAGGATGACAAAGGTGGGATAAGATGCATCAACCCCCTGGCTCTAAACCTCCTACTGGAAGGGCCTTTCTGACTTCTTGGAGCACCAGAGGCACTCAAATCACACTTGAGCTGCCAATAGACTCCTAACATCTAGTTGCTGGAGTCCTCTTGAACTCTCTAGCTAGAGAGTGGGGGCTGTCTGGGTCAATTGGTCTGGAACTCTTGAACTGGACAAATTATCCGAGGACCCTCCAAGGTGGGACCCAGGTTTTACTGTAGTGGGAAGGTTAGATTTACCAACATTCATACGTTGAAGAAATTTGCCATAACTAAACCAGCTCTCCAGGATATTCTCAGACCTATTCTCCCTAATGGCCAGTGCAACTCCCCACCACAAAAGTAAACTCACTCTGAAACTTTGATCAAATTCCAAATTCCACAATGGCGACAAGATTAGAAATGTCCACTGGTCTTTCAAAAAACTCCATATGCAAAATTATACCAGACCTATCAATATTCTCAATCAATGTAAATGGATTAAATTGTCCTCTAAAGAGGCATAGGCTGGCTGACTGGATAGAAAAACTCAGACCAGATGTCTGCTGAATACAAGAATCTCATCTGACCTTAAAAGATAAATATAGATTCAGGGTGAAGGGATGGTCATCTATATTACAGGCTAATGGAAAACAGAAAAAAGCAGGTATTGTAATTTTATTTGCAGGTACAATAGGCTTTAAAGCAACAAAAGTAAGGAAAGATAAGAAGGGTCAGTACATATTTGTTAAGGGCAAGACTTAATATGAAGAGATTTCAATTATTAATATTTATGCACCCAACAAAAATGCACCTCAATTTATAAGAGAAACTCTAACAGACATGAGCAACTTCATTTCTTCCAGCTCCATAGTAGTCAGAGATTTCAACACGCCTTTAGTGGTGTTGGATAGATCCTCCAAAAAGAAGCTAAGCAAAGAAATTTTATATTTAAACTTAACCATTCAACAATTGGATTTAACACACCTTTACAGAACATTTTATCCTAACAAAACTGAATAAACATTCTTCTCATTAGCTCATGGATCATATTCCAAAACTGATCACATCTTAGGTCACAAATCTATCCTCAGCAAATTTAAAAGAATAGAAATTATTCCTTGCGCCTTCTCAGACCATCATGGAATAAAAGTGGAACTCAGTAACAACAAGAACCTGTGTACTGATACAAAAACATGGAAACTGAATAACCTCGTGCTGAATAATAGCTGGGTCATAGATGAGATTAAGAAGGAAATAAATAAACTTTGAAACAAAACAACAGTGAAAACATGAATTATCAGAACCTCTGGGATACCCCAAAGGTAGTCCTAAGAGGGAAATTTATAGTACTGCAAGCCTTCCTCAAGAGAACAAAAAGAGAGGAAGTTAACAACTTAATAGGACATCTCAAGCAATTAGAAAAGGAAGAACATTCCAATACCAAACCCAGCAGAAGAAAAGAAATAAGCAAAATTAGAGCAGAATTAAATGAAATTGAAAAGAAAAGGATTACACAACAGATCAATAAATCAAAAAGTTGGTTTTTTGAAAAGGTCGATAAAATAGATAAACCTTTGTCTAGCCTAACCAGGACAAAAAGAGTAAAATCTCTGATTTCATTAATCAGAAATGGTAAATACAAATAACAACAGACTCCTCAGAAATTCAAAAAATCCTTAACAAATACTACAAGAAATGTTATTCTCAGAAATGCAAAAATCTGAAGGAAATTGACAAATACTTGGAAGCACGCCACCTCCTAAGACTTAGCCAGAATGAAGTGGAAATGTTGAACTGGCCTATGTCAAGTTCTGAAATAGCATCAACTATACAAAATCTCCTTAAAAAAGAAGAGCCCAGGACCAGATGGCTTCACATCAGAATTCTACCAAACTTTTAAAGAGGAACTAGCACCTATATTACTCAAACTTTTCCAAAATATAGAAAGAGAAGGAATACTACCCAACACATTGTATGAAGCAAACATCACCTTTATCCCCAAATCAAGAAAAGACCCAATGAGAAAAGAAAATTATAGACCAATATCACTAATGAACATTGATGCAAAAATATTCAACAAGATCTTAGCAAACAGAATCCAGAAACACAAAATAATCAACACAATCAAAAAACTTATACACCACGACCAAGTGGGTTTTATCCCAGGGTCTCAAGGCTGGTTCAATATATGTAAATCCATAAATATAATTCAACACATAAATAAATTAAGAAACAAAGACCATATGATTCTCTCAATTGATGCAGAAAAAGCTTTTGATAATATCCAGCATCGCTTCATGATCAGAACACTGAAGAAAATGGGTATAGAAAGGATATTTCTTAAACTAATAGAGACCACCTACAACAAACCTACAGCCAATATCGTATTGAATGCAGTTAAATTGAAGCCAGTTCCACTCAGATCAGGAACCAGGCAAGGTTGCCCATTGTCTTCATTGCTCTTTAACATTGTAATGGAAGTTTTAGTCATCACAACTGGGGAAGAAAAGGTGATCAAGGGTATCCATATAGGGTAGGAAGAGATCAAACTTTCACTCTTTGCGGATGATATGATTGTATATCTGGAAAACACCAGGGATTCTACTACAAAATTTTTAGAAGTGATCAAGGAATACAGCAATGTCTCAGGATACAAAATCAACACCCATAAATCTGTAGCCTTTATATATACCAACAATAGCCAAGCTAAAAAAATAATCAAGGACTCTATATCATTTACATTAGCGCCAAAAAAGATGAAATATTTGGGAGTTTATCTGACAAACGTGAACATGAAAGATCTCTATAAAGAGAACTATGAAACTCTAAGAGAAGAACGAGCTGAAGATGTTAACAAATGGAAAAACATACCATGCTCATGTCTGGGAAAAATCAACATTGTTAAAATGTCTATACTGCCCAAAGCAATATACAATTTTAATGCAATCCCTATTAAATTCTGTTGTCATACTTTAAAGATCTTGAAAAAATAATTCATCATTTTATATGGAGTCATAAAAAAACCTCGAATAGCCAAGACATTACCCAGAAATAAAAACAAAGCAGGAGGAATTATGCTACCAGACCTCAGACTATACTACAAATCAATAGTGATCAAAACATCATGGTACTGGCACAAAAATAGAGAGGTAGATGTATGGAACAGAATAGAGAACCAAGAGATGAATCCAGCTACTTACTGTTACTTGATCTTTGACAAGCCAATTAAAAACATTCAGTGGGAAAAAGATTCCCTATTTAACAAATGGTGCTGGGTGAACTGGCTGGTGACCTGTAGAAGACTGACACTAGACCCACACTGTTCACCCTTAACTAAGATAAAGAACTGGATAAAGTTCTAAATTTAAGACATGAAAGTATAAAAATACTAGAAGAAAGCACAGGGAAAACTCTTGAAGGAATCGGCCTGGGCAAATATTTTATGAGGAGGACCCCCGGGCAATTGAAGCTGCATCAAAAATACACTTCTGGGACCTGATCAAGCTAAAAACCTTCTGCACAGACAAGAACGTAGTAAGTAGAGCAAGAAGACAGTGCTCAGAATAAGAGAAGATATTTGCAGATTATGTCTCCGACAAAGGTTAAATAACCAGAATCCACAGTGAACTCAAATGTATTAGCAAGAAAAGAACAAGTGATCCCATCTCAGGCTGGGCAAGAGACTCGAAGAGAAACTTCTCTGAAGAAGACCAGTGCACAGCCCATAGACACATAAAAAAATGCTCATCATCCTTAACTATCAAAGAAATGCAAATCGAAACTACTTTGAGCTAGCATCTAACTCCAGTAAGAGTAGCCCACATTACAAAATCCCAAAACCAGAGATGTTGGCGTGGATGTGGAGAAATGGGAACACTTCTACATTGCTGGTGGGAATGCAAACTAATATGGTCCTTTTGGAAAGATGTTTGGAGAATACTTAGAGATCTAATAATAGACCTGCTATTCAATTCTATAATTCCTCTACTAGGTATATATCCAGAAGACCGAAAATTGCATTATAACAAACATTTGTACCAGAATGTTTATTGTAGCCCAATTTGCAATTGCTAAGTCATGGAAAAAACCCAAGTGCCAATCGACTCATGAAAGGATTAATAAACTGTGGTATTTGTACACCTTGGAATATTATGCAGCCTTAAAGAAAGATGGAGGGTTTACCTCTTTCATATTTACATGGATGGAGCTGGAAAATATTCTTCTTAGCAAGGTATCCCAAGAATGGAAGAAAAAGTACCCAATATACTCAGCCCTAATATGAAACTAAGTTATAGCTTTCATAGGAAGGCTATAACCCAATCTCAGTACAAGAATATGGGGAAGGGGGCAAGGGAGGGGAAGGCAGTGGGAGGGAAGGTAGTGGGAGGGTGATGGGTGGGTCCAGACCTAGGTGCATCTTAGAAGGGTGCAGTTGAAGTTCACTAATTGTAGAGTATAAGGGTTTGAACACAATATCTAAGGAAATGCCATGAAGGCTAAGTTAACCAATTTGGTGAAAATATTTCTGACACTATATGGAAACAGCACATTGTACCCCATTATTACATTATTGTACACAGCTATGATTTAATTAAAAAAGATGGAAAAAATTATATTTTGCTTATTCAATCACAACTTTACTAGAATCATCATTAAGTATTAATACTATCAACTCAGGAGACAGAGAAGCTGTGAGATAACCAAAATCTAAGTTAGGAAAGGCCTGAACCCCAATACAGATACCTCTAGAACTTACCATGTTCTAAGATATGAGTGAGAAATCTCCATTAGCTAAAGATTTTTGCAGTTTATCTTATAATGAATTAAATTTAATAAATTCTTCCTTGATGAAAAAACTATTTTAAATACTTTAAAAAGAGATATAAGATATGTTTAAATACCCCTCTATATAGCATATGCATTAATCTATTAATGTTGTGGAGTTATGCATGTAATAAAAAGATACTAACTCAAACCTACCATTATGTTTATAAGTTTCATAATTATTTAATCAGTTTATAAATAAATGTATTGTTTAAATTTTGTATTGATAAGCTAGCCAAAAGAATTAGAAGGAAAAATAAATCCAAATTTCAGTAAATGATTTAACAAAAGTTACATGTGTGTAACATGGGAACTAAGATTACATCTGACCCTCATGGATAAATGTTTAGGTTTATCATTTATCCATATATGTCAATATGTTATAACTGCATAAAAATTTAAACTGGTATTTTTTTAAGATACAAAATCAATTGGTTATTTTTAAAACTTCCAGCTAAATCTACCCTAGAATAATGAGTGAAATTGGGCTTTAATTCTAAGCATTAATCTTAGAATTTTAGGGAGTATAAAAGATAAATAGAAGTGGCTCTTGGTTTTCCCCTTTAATTCCCAGTGCTCTTGGCCTCTTTATGATGTCATCTTTCAACATCACTGAAGCTAACATACTTAAGTCCTGGCAAGTCAGAGGTGGGAATAATGTCTATACCAAGATTGTAAGTCAAATTTTATGGTTTAAAATAACTGGAATACTCTATTTAGCTTTTTAGTGTGAAGGGATATTTATTGATTATTATTACTCCATTCATAAGCAAGAAAGAACCTGTTTAAGCAAAAATATATGTTTTAAAGCATCATAAAAAGTTGTTTAAATCTAATATCACAATAGACACTTAGCTATGAATAAGTCTCCGTGAGTGTCAGTTTGTTTCTCATTACATTGTATTTTGGTGAACATAAAATGAAATAATTGATAATTCTCAGTTGGGAGATTTTTCAGTCTGCAAGAAGCCATTTAGAAATTTTTGTGAACAATTTTTGTGTATGTGACAATAAATGATAACTGTTACTGAGCTATACAGGACAAAAATCAGAAGTGTTAACCTTTAGTCCTAAGTGTTAATCTTTGCTTTTCCCAGAGAAGACCAACCAAAGGCTAATTGTATTAGCCCTTGAGGAATATTCAGTGTATGGTAATACTTTTCAAAGTAAAGCAGATTAGCCAGACATGAGATGTAACTTTGATACCAGTAGCTTGTTTATGTTTACTTTATTCCATGTTTAAAAAGATAGGCAGGTACACTATTTTATTATGCATGCCTTTTACCAAAGGACATGGAAGAAAAATGAAGGAATGGACTTTAGAAATATATATTAAAAAAATGTGGCTGAGTTTTCTTTTTTAAAAACAATGACTGGGTTAAAGAAGAGAGGAAATATTAATCTTGAAAATAAAATTGGCTTTCCATAGGTGGTATCTACTTTATTATAACACAATCATTACTTTAAAGGGCAACTTAGGGTAAAGTTTTGAATGCATTGGCAGTGATTGCTTTAAAGGCTGAATGACTTGATGACCATGACCAGTAGTCATCTGTGTTCTGGCATCTAACACAACAAAATTTTACTTAACCTTAAATATTTTGTTAAAATATTAAGCATCATAAAATATCCATGATGTTATGGTTATCATAAGCATTGCATAGTTTTCAGAGGACTTTACCACAGTGGGTAAAAATCTATTTTTGGTTTTATGATTATTTGTTTACAGTTTATTTGTTTATTCTAGTGCAATCTCAGAGCTCTCTACTTATTTTAGAAGGAAAATATGGCATAATTTATAATCAAATGGCCTTATCATTAGTTAATGAAGCACACACAAAATTCCTTCAAACAAGTTAACATATTTTTTTGGATTCAAGATATATCTATGGATTCATCTAACACAGGGAATTTAAAATTCAGAAAATAATTTCTTTTTTTTTTTTAGAAAATAATTTCTTTTCTCTGAATTCTTCTAAGAATGATAGAGTCTTAGTTTCAGACCTAACATTTCTGTGCACTTAGATACCAACTTAACCTGATAAAGAAAATTTTCCTCTTTGAACTCTGTTCTCCCCTTCCCCACTTATTTCTCTTTAACCTTTGCTCTACTCAAACTTAACTACCACATGGAATAGTTCCAACTCTTTGGTTGTGTTAGTCAAGCCAGCCCTTCCATTGCTAGTGTTGAATGGAACTAAGACTTGTGAAGGAAGTGTGAGACATTTTCACAATAATTTAGTATCAGATGATAGGGAATCTAAATATAAGAACATTTAAACTTCCAATCATATCTTTCTAATCTCTTATCTACTGTATTTTATATTCTGCTCACCCTTGAGTAGCATTAATAAAGCCCTCCCATAGTGTCCTTTCCTGAGGATTCACTTTAATTCTGAAAACTTTTAATCAACCTTCGCTTCACACATATTTTAGGCCAGAAAACTCTTCATTGGAGTGGCAGGGTCAGAGGCTGAAAAAGAGAGATATGGTATCTTGTGGGTTAAGAGATGGTGTTTTAAAATGTTTAGCAGAATCCCGTCTTTACCAACTAGATGCCGGTATCGTTACACACACAAGTGTGCATAAACAAACACACACAAAGACACCTGTGATAACCAAAATGTCTTTACATATGGTAGAATGTCCTCTGGGAAAGAGGTTTAAAATAAACCCATGCTGAGAAACACCACTCCAGAAAATGTTAGTGAAATATATAAAATTATACCACACTGTAGAGTCATTCCTCAGCCAAACAATAACCACGGGGCAGTGGACCTTTGCCTGTACACAAAAGGTCTCCAACAACTCCAAGAAGAGTAACAGGCTGCAGTCAGTTCCTGGAAAACTTTCTGCCACATGTTTTATGGTGTTATTTTCCCTGCCACTGATGCTGAATCTGAAAATTTACACAGTCTGCTGGGGTGATATTCCAGGATATTTATACAAACAGGTGATCCATCGACAATTCTCATGAAACTAGGGGAGATGTCACATTTTTTAAGCTGTTGGGTTTTGAGTTTATTATACATTTTTACCAACACATCCAAGCAGAGATACAGGCAAAAGTAAAGGCAAATGTATTTTGTATTTAGATTAAAATTATTTGAGACTAAAAGAAAAAAATAGGAAATATGAAGTTGATTAACTATCTGCATCTTTAAGAACTTTCCATGGTAGTAATATAAGACTACATTTTTAAAAAAGAAAATAAAGTCCTGTATGTTGCCTAAATTGGAATCTCAGCTTTTTATTTAGGAAAACCCAAACCTACTTTCCCTTTCTATGTTGCAAACACATTATATTCCACATTACTGACAATTTAAGATGCCTTCTTTACTCCTCAAAACTTACAGATACTGAAAAGGATTTTGAAATGATTGCATGAATAGGTCTGACGTGAAGGCAGAATTGTGGCTTCTATATTCCATTTCATCTTGATTAATATGAGGTATTAATTATTGTATGTTCTTTATATATATATATCTAAAGACTTTATTCCAAGCCCTTGTCATACTGACAACAAATACCTTTTTTTAAAATTTCAGATTAATACGAGGGTACAAATGATTAGTAACATTGTTTTCATTTCTATGGTAAAGTTCAAGTTGTAGTTGAGTCCCTCACCCAGAGGGCATGCTGAACACCCTCAAACTGTGCATGTTAGGTGATATCCCGCCAGTCACCCTCCCTTCCTGCACCTCTCTACTTCCTCCTCTCCGTCCCTTCCTCCTTTCTCCCCTCCCATCCCCCTTCCTAGACTATACTTGTGGTTTTCTTTTATGTGGGCATGTAGTTGCTAACATAATTGTTGCAAATTAGTGTTGAGGACATTGGATACTTGCTTTTCCATTTTGTGACACTTTACTAAGAAGAATGCATTTCAACTCCATCCAAGTAAACATAAAAGATGAAAAGTCTCCATTTTTTCTTATAGGTGAAGAGTACTCCATGATATACATATACCACAATTTGTTAGTTCATTCATGGGTAAATGGGTACTTGGGTTGCTTTCATGTCTTGGTGATTGTTAGTTGAGCTGCAGTCACCAATCTAGTGCAAATGTCCATATGGTAAAAAGATTTTTTTTTTCTTCTGGGTAGATACCCACTATGGGATTGCAGGATCAGATGGAATGTCAACGTTTACTTCTATGAGAATTCTCCATACTTGTTTGTGTGGAGTTTGCAATTAGTTGTGTAAGTTTACAACCCACCAGGAGCAAAAAAGGGTACCCTTCTCTCCATATCCATGCTAGCATCTGCAAGTTTTGGGTTTTGTGAGCTAATCTCACTGGAACTAGACGATATCTCAGAGTGGTTTTGATTTGCATTTCTCCCATAATTATGGATGATGTGTTTCATGCATTTGTTGGTCATTTGCTTTGTCATCTTCAGAGAAATTTCCCTTCAAGTTTAATTTTTTTTATTATTTAGTATTCTGTGAGGGTACAAAGAATTAGGCTACAATGATTGCATTTTTAGGTAAAGTCCCTCTTACAATTGTGTCCCACTCCTAAGAGGTGTGCCACACACCATGACCCCGAACCCCGTCTTCCCTCTACCCACACCCTCCTTCCCCTACTCCACATTGTATTATCTCATCTATTGCCTTTATTTTAGAATTGAGTACATTGGATTCTTGCTTATCCATTCTTGTGATGCTTTATGAAGAAGAAGGTTTTCCACCTCCATCTAGGATAATACAAAAGATGTAGTCTGCATCATTTTTAATGGCTGAATAATATTCCATGATATACCTATACCACATTTTATTAATCCATTCCTGGGTTGATGGGAATTTTAGGTTGTTTCCACGTTTTGGAAATTGTAAATTGAACTGAGATAAACAGTCTGATGCAAATGTCCTTATGATTAAAAACATTTATTTCTTCTGGTAGGTGCCTAGTAATGAGATTATATGATCGAACAGGGATCTAATTTGTGTTCTTTGAAGATTCTCCAAACTTCCTTTCAAAAAGGATGTATTAGTTTATAGTCTGACCAGCAATGTAACAGTGTTCCTTCTCTCCACAGCCATACCAGTATCTATAGCTTAGAGGCTTTATGATGTAGGCCATTCTCACTGGGGTTATGTGACATCTAAGGCTACCATTGAATTACATTTCTCTTATGATTAGGGATTATCAGCATTTTTTCAAATGTTTGTTAGCAATTTGTCTGTCTTCTTTAAATAAGGTTCTATTCATTTCTCTTTCCCATGAGATATGGGATTGTTGAGTCTTTTTTTGTTAATTTGAGTTCTCTGGAAATCCCCATCAAGCTTCCTCTTAGTCTTAGGAAACTTAATTTAAAAGAACAGAAATATATTTTCATTCATATGGAAATGTTTCAAAATAAAAGGGTAAAAAATGAGGTATATTATTTATTATTTATGATTGTTTTCTTAAGTTAACAAATGTTTAAAATAGAATCCAAATGCAACTCAATCTAGAGAATTTTATGACCTCCCTGAGAGGTAAGGAAAGAGACGTGTTCTCACCAACAGAGCAGGACTTAATGGAAGGGAAGGAAAAATGATATCTAGCCATAAGATTAAATTAGTGTAATTGCTTATCACATATGAAAATTTACATAATTATTCAGAACTTGGGTGTTGCTATTTCAGTTTCCCATAAACTCTTTTCAGTAAAAATGAAAGAGATTCAAAATCAATTGACCATTTGCTAATTCTAACCTAATCCACCCTAAGAAATATGTAAAGAATTTTGACCACTCCAGAAAGTTACACTGTGTTAGATTCTGGACATTATTAGAGTCCTCTCTAATAAATGACTATTCATTTACTATGTGATGTCTCATCTAATGCTGCATACAGTAAAATAGTATTGTATATATTCTTGCATTTCTGAATTTTCTCTTTTGGAATTATTCATATTGCAATGTTGCACATATCAGTAATTCACACCATTAGATTGATGAGATGTGTTTCATTATGGGAACTTGCTTTGAGTTTGGAGTTATGAAGAAAACTGCTATAAACCTTTTGTCTAAGTCCCTTTGTTTGTTTTCCTCCTCTTGATTATTTTTTGGGGGATAATTTTTCTATTTCTTACAGAACAAGTCTTATAGATATTTAATTAGCTTTGTTTCTATATAATTTGCTTTATATTATTATAAATTTTATCTCAAATGTACATTTTGAAACTTTTGTATCAAAGAAATATAATTAACGTAATTACACCTTATATTACATAATCCTATTACATTTGCTTAACAGCTTTAAAAATTATTCTTGTAGATTCCATTGGATAGTCTATTTATCCAATCATGTCTTCTGTTTATTTTTTTCCTTTGACAATACATTTATTTTCTTATGGAACAAAAAAGACTCTATATAATGTTGAATAGACATAGTAGAGGTGAGTATCTGCTTTGTTTTTGGTTTGTAGGAAAAGATAAGCAATATTTCTTCATTTAGTTTGATTTTACATTTGAGGGCTATGCTTTCTGTTTCCAGTTTTCTCAGAATTTTTTTATTACAAATTACTTCTTCAAAAATTCTTCAGCATGTACTGAGATAGTCAGATGATTTTAATTAAAAATGCATATTTATGTTAGTGAAAGGTATTCATCTGAAATACACATTTCTGATAATAACCTTGAGAGATTTGGGGTTATTTATATTTGTCTCATAAATTATTTGGAACATATTTCTTCTTCCTCTACTTTTTTCTTCATACCGTTTTCCTAATTTTAATAGAGATTTAACACATTGGTTTTAATTTCTTTTTCTAATTGAAGGCATTAAAACTATAAATTCTCTTTTATAAACTTTTAGCAGTGTTCCATAATTTTTGATATGGACTACTGGTCAGTGGTTTATTAAAACAAATTTCATTGTGATTTCTGCTTGATCATTTGTTCTTTAGAAGAAACTTTATTTTTTAAAAATTTATGCATCTTCTAAAAAGCTTTTATTTTTGCTTTCTAATTCAGCTGCTTGATGAGCAAAGAATATTTTGCTCAAATATTTCTCAAATATTTAAGATAAATAAATTAATAAAAAATTCTTATGCAACATTTTGAAAATATCAAGTTTAAAAATATTGTTTTATGAACCTGAAGTATTTTGTCTTTCAAGGAATTTGAAATTCAGCAGTTCATAATCATGGTTGAGAACCAAAAGTTCTTTAGCAATGTGTGAATGTATATTGGCTAGATCCAAGTTAGAGATTTGGATACAGTGGGGGGAGTAATTTTGGGGCAGGTACTCATTTAAGTAAATAGTGGATTGGATAACCTATTAGTCAACAAATATTAAATTTGTTTCAATTAATCAACTCATATAATTTGGATTTTTTTTTTTGAAACAGAGTTTCACTATGTTGCCCTTGGTAGAGAGCTATCATATCACAGCTCATAGCAACCTCAAACTCCTGGGCTCAAGTGATTCTCTTGCCTCAGCCTCCCAAGTAGCTGGGACCATAGGCACTTGCCACAATGCCCAGCTATTTTTTTTTTGCAGTTGTCATTGTTTTCTGGCAGGCCCAGTCCAGGTTCGAACCTGCCAGTCTTGGTGTATGTAGCCAGTGCCATAACCACTGTGCTACGGGTGCTGAGCCATCAATTTGGATTTTTATAGAATAACAAATACGTGCCAAATTTCCTGTTGGGAGATTTTTCTTTTAATCCAGATATCAAGACACTGTTTTTAATGTATTTAATTATTAATATAGGTATTGTCAAAAGAAATAAAACACTATATGAATGTGTGTGTATATAAGTTTTAAACTCACTTAATATCAACAATGGTCCTATATCTGTAATAAAACAAAACAATATAAAACAATATTTCTTTAACAAGTCTTATGGGTCCCCATTACAAATAAATATAAAACTGTTCATGATTGGAACAAACATGCTCATATAGTAATAATAGTAATAAAATAAATGTAAATTTATAACTGAAAAATAATTGCCCCAACATGGTTTTATTTTGTATTTTTCAGATTTTCTTTCTTTTCTTTATCTTTTGTTATTTTTTTTGAGATAGAGTCTTACTCTGTTGTTCTATGAGCCACTGCATCTAGCATATATTTTCTTGGAGAACAAAAACAATGAAATTCCTAATTAATACAGTACATAGTGAAACGTACACACGCCTATTCAAAAATATGACATTTTTCAATTAGATTTGGGAAGTTTTAAGAATATATGAGGATATTTTGCTTGTGTTTATAAAGTGATGTATTATTTCAAATTTATTTACGAGAGTTTGGAGTATGAGATGAGAAAAATAATTCAAAGGCAGATATCTGTGAATGAAAAAAAGTATCTGTTTTAGATCTGCAAGTTGGTGAGTTTATATAACTATTATACCCACACAAACACACACTCTCATATCTAAAAAAGGTATCAAAAATATATACACATTTTAGGAAAGGAAAAATAAACTGTATTAAAATCATAATACGTGGCTAACCATGGTGGCTAACTCCTGTAATCCTAACACTATGGAGGCCAAAGTAGGTGGGTGCTTGAGCTCAGGAGTTGGAGGCTAGCCTAGATAGGAATGATATCTCATTCCAACCAAAAATAGAACAATTTGACAGAATTACTCAATTAGGCAGAAATAGAATATTGTGGGAGTCTGTAGTTTTAGCTACTTGGGAGGCTGAGCCAGGAGGATCCTCAGTCCATGTATTCGAGGTTGCTGAGAGCTATGAAGATGCTACAGCTCTCTACCCAGGGCAACAGAGTAAAATTCTGTCTTAAAAAAAAAAAAAGATTGCCACTATTACTAAATTTCCATGTCACCAAACTGAAACCTAAGCTTCTTATTGCAATATCTGATATTCTAAGAAATCAGGACAGAGATAATAGCCAAATCCCCCAAATAGATCAGTTTTCTAAAAAATAGGAGATTCACAGCAACCAATCAAAATGTTCTAGGCAACTTGACCAGTGGAATAAAAAAGCCTCCTCTCCTTTAACCAAGACAAGAAAAGTAATATGTTATTAACCAATGCACATTTTTCATTATGCTTTTTCCTTATTTCTTCTCAAGCTACCTTCCAAAAATGACTGTTCTTCCATGTCCAGTGGAGCTCCTGTCTGTTTTGTAGATAGATGCTGCCTGGTGCATAAATTTCTAAAAAAAAAAATCCAATTACATTAAAAAAATTATAATACTTTGTTTTCTTTGAGGATCCATCATATTTTCTTCCAAAAAGCTGTGTTAGTTTACAGTCCCACAAGTAGTGTAGAAGTGTTCTCTTTCTGCATCCATGCCACCATCCGAACTTTGAGATTTTTTGGCGCAGGCCATTCTCACTGGGGTTAGGTGATATTTCAAGGTAGTTTTAATTTGCCTTTCTCTTAGGATCAGGGACAATGAGTATTTTTTCAAATTTTTTTAGCCATTCATCTGTCTTCATCAGAGAAGTTCTGTTCATATCTCCTGCTCAGTGGTAGATGGGATTAGTTGCTCTTTTTTTTTTTGTTTTTCGACCTCTCCTTTAATCTTGCAGTCCCATTATTAGACATCTACCCAGAAGAGAAAAAATCATTTTATCATAAGGACATTTGCACTAGACTGTTTATCACAGCTCAATTTGCAATCACTAGAGTGTAGAAACAACCTAAATGACCACCAATCCAGTAATGGATTAACAAGCTGTATGCATACACCATGGAATACTATTCAGCCATTAACAAAGATGGAGATTTTACATCTTTTGTGTTAACATGGATAGAGTTAGAACACATTCTTCTTAGTAAAGTATCACAAATATCTAATATGAATCCAGTAGATAATCTAATACATATCCACATAAGAGAAAAACTCAAATCAATTTAAGGTGGGGTACAGGGAAACAGGGGAGCAGGAAGAGGGCACAATGGGGGTTACAGTGTATGGCACACTTCTGGGGGTGGGACACAGTTATAAGAGGGGCATTACCTACCAAATGCAAACTATGTAACCTAATTCTTTGTACCCCAAATGAACCTGAATCAATAAATTTTAAAAAATTATAATATTCAATATATATTGATAACATTTATTACCCTGTGCATTGTATCTTATATCTCTTGGAATTGTAGAATTAAAACATGCCTTGAGTATTACAATTTTATGACAGTTTTTCCCCCTTTCTTAAAATGTGTACTCATATGTACTTTTGTTGGCACTGTGTATGTGTGTATGTTTGTGTGTGTACGTATACGCATTTTAATCGGCCCATTGTGTTTTAGTTCTCTTGAGATTTGAAAACACATTTTCTCATCTCTACTATCCTCAGGTTGAAATAATCTCACACATTAATTTGGTCTGAGAATGCAAAATACATCTCTAGTTATTGGTTGAAAGTGTTTATGTATAGTAATAATCATCAAATACAGTGATTTTGTATAATTTAATGAAAATCTTTTTCTTTTATTTGATAGCCAAAAAATAAACTTTGGGACATATGATAATTACATTCCAGGTAAGAAATAGTTTAACATGTATATTAAAATGTGCCTAATTAATTTTAGGGATAAGTGATTATTATTCTCCATTCAAAGTAAAGAAAGCAAAACTCTCATGAGATATAATTGATAACTGAGTTTTTATTTCCTAAAGAACAATTCTTATGGGTTCAGTGAATACCTTTTAAATACATGTGATTTTTTTTTAAATCCAAGGAAGTTAAGTAAACATGTATAGCAACATAAAGGTGGACATAAATACATATTAGAAATCATCCAATCACATAACCTTTCAGTTGAAAATCAGTTTAGAAGTAGGGTAAAATACTCAATCAAGTCAGAAATATCTTCTACTGTATTCATATTAGATTGAATCTGTCTTATAAGTGTCCACAAATTCTATCACTAAACAAGGCAGAATTATTTGATTGTCAAGGGCATTGAGCATGTGGTTTTTCCTCATATATTGAGTTTAGATATGTTTTTCCTTCTATACATTTTTTCTATTGTTTCTGAAGGTATCTTTGGGAAACTCATAGGAAGTCTATTTTCTCCACACAGTAATACTGCAAATATTTAAGTTCAATTATGAACTCTCTCATTGGTCTCATTTGTAACTTAAATATATGTATTAATTATTCCTATTTTAGTTTCCAGGTAAATTTTTCCTTCTTGTCACCTTTCTACAGGCTTTTTATCTGCTAGTTTACTTATTACATTTGTCATCTACAGCAATGAAATTCTTGGATGCATTTATTCTTGTAGCCTGAAAAATGATTTATAACTAAGGAGATTGTAAAACTTGGCACTTCAATAATATAATTACTAAATATATTATACAAGATATTGTTCTCAGTACTCTAGGGGATATTGTAGTTCCCACGGGAATTGTATACTAACTAAAAGAATAAGCAAAAACCAAGACTGGAAGAGATAGATGGAAAAAGAAGTGGTAAAACTGTCTCCTTCCATTTATATTATAGGCTATATTGCCTTTGCAATGACTATTTTAGATAATTATCTCTACAACTTATCAGAATAGAAAAAACCAATTTTCGTTTGCTTGTATTGATAACAGGAAACTTGAAACATTACCAAATAATGAAGCAATAATTTCAATCACTGTATTCATTTACGTGATATGTATTGCATTTACTGCTCTTTCAGTTCTGATTAATTTCTAACTATTTTTGCCAAAGTGTATGTTTTATCTTCCTTATTATAGTCAGTGAATTAAGCAAGAAATCATGGAATCAGCAACACTTTGCCCTGGTATTTCCCAAACCACCAAGGCCAGGAAAAAAAAGGAGAACAAAACCTTCTCAATTACAGGAAAATGTAGCTGTTGTAAGTATTTTAAAAAATCAAATAATTATTGCAATTAGTAGTTATTAATTACGTAGTGGTAATTAGTAATATGTATATAGTTATCTGTGTTATAGATCTAACTTCATCAACAAAAATTTCTATTATGACAGGAATATTTTGTATCTTTCCAGTTTAATGTAGCAGTTGGACATTTTTAATGAGGCTAGTGTGACTGAGGAATTGAATTTTACATTTAAATTAAATTAAATTAAATTAAAATAAGGCAAATTTACATGTGACTGTTAAATGCCATGTTGGACAGCCAAGTTAAAGTTAATTTAAATTCTACTACTTGAAAAAAGTGTATATATATATATATATACACACACACACACACATATATGCACATATATATACACACCTATATACATATAAGTATACTTATGTGTATACATATATATACACACACAAATATATATACTTTGATGTGTGTACATTTATATATATAATTTCCGTTTTTTTGTATACAATTGTCCACTTACACTATTTTTTCAGTAACCTCACATTATAAAAACTATGTCTAAGTAACAAGGAATTCTGGAGACCCTAATGTTAACAGTTGGTGTAAAAATTCAGGAAATGTTCCCCAGGTAGAGAAATCCCCTTATAAGAATCATAGAATTAACTTACATGTTGAAGATTCTTCAGTTTCTATAACATAGAATTCAGGATTCTGAGTATTGCTAGATAAATATTTCTGAAGCCATTGTAGGGGTATATGAATGTTCAAAAGAAATGTTTTCATCTAATCTTATTTGTTTTAGGAACTATATCCCATCAGTAGTGATCAAAGTTCTTTTCATTTTTGTCTTTACTGAATTTATTTTTCCATTGTTTGGTAACATTTCTACTACAATTAGCTATTTTTATCATTTAGTTATTGCAAATGCTAAATTAGGAGTTGAAACATAATGCTCCATTTCTCTCAAATTAACATTCACTGAGTATTACAGATTTTATTATTTAAATTACCTATGTGGTGACACTCAATTTATATACTGCCAATCAAGAGGAAATTTTGGACTTTTACCTTTAACCATAGGTAGCATTCTAACTTCCAGAGACCTTAAAAGTGGCAATAGGGACAAACATGTGCCTTGCCCTGAAACTATTAGATATTAGCATAGCTAGCTATCTAAGTATTAGATATTAGAATAGCTAGTTTCTGAGTTAGTCTAGAAATGGAGGGTGGGTGAGATATTTTAAGAATTCTCATATATGAGTCAACTAAGAAAAAAAAGCCTTTTTGATTTTAAAGAGAGGTTCTGACATATCATAAGTCAGTGGAGGTCTGTAGCAATTTTAACATAAAATATTAAGAGAAATATAAAGATCTCCTAAATTGATAGAAGGTTTCAATTAAAGCATCCTTCTCCATTAGTTTAAAGAAAGGTTATAAAGTAGAATAAACTATGAAATCTATTATTTACCCACTTTTGATAAAATTCTAAAATATTTTCATGGTTGATATTGAAATATATGTGTTATCTATTAATGAAAACTTTAAACTCAAACACAAATTATTATTATTATTAGTCATTATTATTGTAACCCTTATTTCAGAAAACTGATGAAGAACAACCAATAGGTCATAAGCGACCATTATGGATGCACCGTTCTTTAATGAGAATTTCTGAGAGACCATCTGTCTATTTAGCTGCCAGGAGGAAGCCCCCACAAAAACCAATTCCATCCCCTCAGTTGGATGTTAAAGGAACACAAATACCTAAGAAAGGTATAGGAGACAAAAAAGTAGAGGACACATCAGAATCAGAAGCAGAAGCAAAGAAGGAAAAAGATGCAAAGAAAGAGAAAGATAAGGATAAAGGTGAAAAACCAGATTCCAAAATAGTTAAAAAGGATACAAAGAAAGTCAAAGATTCAGCTTCAGAATCTGAAGGTGAAAAACCAGGTGCAAAAAAGGATGATAAAAAAGATAAAAAGGATGCAAAAAAGGGCAAGGATTCAGCTTCAGAATCTGAAGGTGAAAAACCAGGTGCAAAGAAGGATTCCAAATCAGTTAAAAAGGATACAAAGAAGGGCAAGGATTCAGCTTCAGACTCTGAAGGTAAAAAAACAGGTGCAAAGGATTCCAAATCAGTTAAAAAGGATACAAAGAAGGGCAAGGATTCAGCTTCAGAATCCGAAGGTGAAAAACCAGGCGCAAAGAAGGATTCCAAACCAGTTGAAAAGGATACAAAGAAGGGCAAGGATTCAGCTTCAGACTCTGAAGGTAAAAAACCAGGTGCAAAGGATTCCAAACCAGTTGAAAAGGATACAAAGAAGGGCAAGGATTCAGCTTCAGACTCCGAAGGTAAAAAACCAGGTGCAAAGGATTCCAAACCAGTTAAAAAGGATACAAAGAAGGGCAAGGATTCAGCTTCAGAATCTGAAGGTGAAAACAAGGGTAAAGATACAAAGAAAGGTACTGTAGCCAAGAAAGATTCAAAGCAAGACGTAAAGAAGGGGACTAAAAAGGATGAAAAGAAACCTGGTGGTACAGTGAGTGAAACAAAGGTTGGCACCAAGAAAGATACCAAAAAAGATGATAAAAAAGATGCCAAGAAAGATGCCAAGAAAAGTACCAAAAAGGATGCCAAGAAAGAGACTGACACAGAATCTGGCGATTCAAAGGCCTCTGGTAAGAAGGGTGGAAATAAGAGTAAAAAGAAGACCAAGTAGCCATGGTATAATAATTCAAACTGAACGAATAATTAAAAATATATTTGATAAAACGATTTTAATAGTCTGAAGCTGAATTTATAAGCAATAATGAGGTTTTAAAAGACTCGATCAAATACTTTTTCAAAGGGGGCAAAGAAGAGTGCAAAGGACATGGAAGACATTTGTAAAAATATAAGAAAGATATTAGGAAATATTAAGGGAGGTGCCATCAAAGAAATACAAGATAATTATGCTTAATTTGGTCATATGAAAACCGCAATAAAAGATCCTAGAAAAATTCAAACAGTATATTGAAAGGAGGAGTTGGACGATAATGACACTGAATCTGCGGATACAAAAACAAAAAACTGATCGATCACTGGAGACTTAAAGGAATCCAAGGAGGCTGATGCTACATATATAGATCCAAAGAATCTCAAACTTCGTTCATAGATTTAAATAAGCAATTATAGGTGTCATTAAGAGAAGTTAAACAACTTTCAGAAAGTCTAGTAAATATAAATTAAAGGAGAAAAAAGAAAAAGTAAGAAAAGATTACTTTCTTATGAACCTACACCATCCTCTGTGAAGTTTAAGCAACCACAACCATATTTATGGTTGTTGAACGTTTTACTTCCAAGCCAAGATAAGCACAGTAGGTAAGTTTGTTTTGTTTTGCTTTAAGTCAAATTGAATTAAAAATAATTGAACCAAATTATGTTATTTTGTGGGAGAAACAAGTTCAGGAGATATATTTTACAGCCTAGTGACTACAATTGGTGATATATTGTATTCTTGAAAAATCCTAAGAGAGTAGACGGTAAGGGTTCTCCCCACAAAAATGAAACTATATGAGGTGATTCATATGTTAATTAGTTAGAATTAAGCACCCCCCAAATCATGTGTTTTCACTAAAACATCATGTTGTATTCCGTAAATACAATTTTATCTGTCTACTAAGACAACAAATTTTAAATAGTAATGAAAATTGAACAAATCTAGAAGTTTAAATGAACGCTTAACTGTTTTTATCTCTGTAATTTGCTAATTAGGATTCTACTAGAATTTTTATGAACTTTGGGCTTTCTCATTCTAAGAAACATCTGAATAATGTGCAGAGATTACCAAACCAATGAAGTTTTTAGAAGTGTCCATTTAAAGGTTAAGGGAAGTAGAATGATTTGTCATAAGGGAGAGGTGACTGGTTTATGGTACGTGAAAAGGTTAACAATTTATTATCCAAAGATTTTTGATAGACAATATAGAGTTACTCGATAAATTGCTAAATACTGATACAAAACAAAATTACACAGAATTTTAAAGTGTTAAGAGTAAGAATCTCTGACAATTAGTGTTGGTGCATTTTTTCATAAACCTGTTGGCCACTTGTATTTATTTTTTTGACAGATGTCTATTAAGGGCTTTTGCCCTTCCTCTCCAACTTTCAATTAAGTTGTTTTCATTCTACTGAGTTGTTTTAGTTTCTTATGTATTTTCAATATTAACTACATATGAGATGGATGTTTGCAAATATTTTCTGTGTTTCCTTAAGTTGTCTTTTCACTGTGTTTGTTGTCCTTTGCTGCACATGTGATTTAATCTAATTTGTCTTTGGTTGCTTGTATAATGTTTTTGGGATCCTACCCAAAAATCTTTACCAATACCAAGGTCAAGAAGCTTTTCTCTTATGTTTTCTTCTAGTAATTTTATAGTTTCAGGTTTTGCATTTCAGTCTTTTCTCCATTTCGAGATAACATTTGTATATGGGGTAAGATAAATGTCCAATTTCATTTTTTGTACATGTGAATAGCAAGTTTATCTAATACCATTTATTAAAGACATATTTTCCCCATTGTGCATTTTTGTGTCAACCCCAGGTCATAGATTAACTGACTGTGTATATGTACGTTTATTTCCAAGTTCTTTATAAGTCTCATTGGTCTATACAAGCTGTTTTTGTGTGACTGTCATGCTGCTTTGATTGCTAGAGCTATGAAGTATATTCTGAGATCATGTATTATGACACCACCTGCTTTCTTATTTTTGTTCAATATTTCTTTGCTTCAAAGTCCTTTGTGATTTTTATGAATTTTGGTACTTTTTTCTACTTCTGTAAAAATATTATTGGAAGTTTGATAGGGATTGAATTGAATCTGTAGATCACTTTGGGTTGTGTGGGCATTTGAACAATATTAATTCCTCAAATTCATGAACATAGAATAACTTTCCATTTATTTGTGCCTTCTTCAATTTTTCTCAACAATGTTTTTAGTTTTCAGCATATTGATATTTTACCCCTTTTGTGTGTGTGTGTGTGTTTTACCCCTTTTGTTAGAATTATTTCTAAATATTTTTGATGCTCTTGTAAATGGATTTTTTTGTTCATTTTTTGAATAGTTCATAATTAGTGATTAGAAATGCTACTGAAGGTGGTGCCTATGGCTCAGTTGGTAAGGTGCTGGCCCCGTTTATTGAGGGTGGTGGGTTCAAATCTGGCCCCAGCCAAACTGCAACAAAAAAATAGCCGGTCTTTATGGCGGGCGCCTTTAGTCCCAGCTACTTGGGAGGCTGAGGCAAGAGAATCACCTAAGCCCAGGAGTTGGAGGTTGCTGTGAGCTATGTGATGCCATGGAACTCTACGGAAGGCAATAAAGTGAGACTCTGTCTTTACAAAAAAATGAAGAAAGAAAAGAAAAGAAAAGAAATGCTACTGAAGTTTTTATTTTGATTTCATATCTTTCAGCTTTACTGACTTAATTTTTTTAGTTATAACAGATTTTTATTTTTTTCTGTTCAGTCTTTAAGAGTGTTTTCTATCTGTAAGATCATGTCATCTGCATAGGCCATTTAACTTCTTCCTTTCCAATTTGGATGTCTTTTATTTCTTTTTCTTGCCTAATTGTTCTGAAAAGAACTTCCACTACTATGTGAATCAAATTGACAAATAGTTGGCATTCTTTTCTTGTTAAATAACTAATAGGAACATCATTTTTTATCCCTATTGATCTTGTAAATTTGTTCTGCATATTGCTTATTTATCTACTTTTTTCGTTCTCTATTGAGTAAAATATATCTATTGTTTATTTTATGACTCCTATATTTATTGTCTGGTATAAGAAAATCTTCCTCGGGTGGCGCCTGTGGCTCAAAGGAGTAGGGCGCTGGGCCCATATGCTGGTGGTGGTGGGTTCAAACCCAGTCCCAGCCAAAAACTGCAAAAAATAAAAAATAAAAAAAAGAAAAAAAAAGAAAAAAAAAAGAAAATCTTCCTCACAGAGTAATATTTAATATCATGTAGGTAAGTAGAATGTAAAATGAATATACAAGTACTCTAAGCCTTACAATAATAAGAATTCACTTCTCTCAGCCTCACAATAACAAGAATTTATCAAGAGGAAAATATTATTCTTCATGAATTTTCATTAATAAAGGTTACATTTAAAAGACATAAATTATAAAAAGAAATTTACTAGTGTTTATCATCCAAAAATTATGTTAATAAAATATTTTATGTTGAGAGGAAATATGGGAAGAAATAGAAATAATTTCTCAGACCTAAAGCTTTGCCATTTCACAGCCTGAGTTTTAATTCTTGTTTTAGCATTTATTAGCTATGTGCCCTTAGGCAAGATGAGTCATATTTGTTATACATAAATGGTAACAGTAATAGATTCCAACTCCTAATGTTGTTTTAAATGTTCAATGGGATTAGGTATACAGAGTGCTCCAGTAAGCATGCCATAAATATTAGAAAATACTAGCTGTGCTAGTTGTTACTATAACTAAACTACACATACCTACCACACTTATCTTACTTAGTTCCATAAAATGTTCATTCCTATAATTTTCCTCTAAACATGATACTTGAGAGATTTTAAACTCTTTTCATTTAATTAACTATTAAAAATAAGATCTGTAAAATAATTGAAAACATTCATTGGTATCTTTTCAGAATATGAGTTTATTGACAATACATTGAACTTTCCTCCTAAATATTACTAAAATCATATAGTCATGGTTAAAATTTACTGTAGATCTAAGGAGGACATGACACTATATTCAACATAGGAATTGACTAATAGACTAATTATATCTATATCCAGAATAAATAAAATTTAAAAATAAGCAAATAAATGCAGGTCAACTAACAAAGCTATCCTATAAGAAAAATAAACTTTCTGATGTTTTTTAGCAATAATATGCATATATAAAGTTGGTTTATAAAACTGAGGTCCATCTCACATACAAAAAGTCATCAAATTAAGCAAATTAGCAGGTTTTCCAGTTTACGTAAACTAAATAAATAAGAATTCTAGAGTCTTTATTTTATCACATGACTAACGATTTTGAGCATTATGTTATGAGCCTATAAACATAACTTTCCAATTATTTTCAAATTTATTTGGATTGCTTATTATTTACATATTGGATTGTAAGATTTTCTTTATTTGAATATATTAGATTTGCCTTTCTTTTGAGGGGAGAACAAGTGTCCCTTGACCCTAAAGAACAGTAAGTATTCTTCTTTCTCCAAGTTTAAATTTCGTTATCTATAGAATGTGGTAATGAACTAGGTAATGTAAAATTGAAGTTGCTGGGCCTACAGAGTGAGAATGGTGAAGAACATGACAACAAGTGACTTTTTTAACTTCACTGACTTAGCAATACACTTAAATTGTTATCTCTTTGGGTAAAAATGAGAGTTATTATTCTAACATTCAAAAGGAGAGAAAACTCACAAACTCAAATGTATTAGCCATAGCATTTTAATTCTGCAATTGGAACATAGCCCAACCTCATTAGGCAAGGTTCCTCACAATGTCACTTTACCCCATTCTGAATGGTTAGCTCAACTCGAAAGTACGTTACCTAAATTCAGACCCTGTCTATACATAGACTGTTATAAGGAAGCAGAATTATTTTATTTTATATTTATATTATATTAGTCAATTGAAGATTTTATTACCTTTTAAATCCAGAGGAAAAAGGACAGAGGCAACTTTTTGAAATTTTGACTCTAATTTTTAACCCAACGCATATATTGTTCTATAAGATCTACTAGGATAATCTTAAAGTGACTTTACTCATCAATTTAGAACATAACCTATGGCAGCAGATCTTTGATTTTTTTCTAAAACCACATTTTAAGATCCAACTATGGGTTATGAATTCTATACGTATTCTATATAGTATTCTATGAATACTATAAGAAACATGTAAGAGTGATTATAGAAGAAAGTTAAAATGACAACTGTTATGAAATATGGTATTTTAGGATATTTAATTAACATTTTATAATAAAATTATATACAAATACCACAAACAATAAAAGTTATAAATTTCTCTAAACAGTATCTAATTTTCTTAAATTTTAGTTTTTTTTTTACAGTTCTAATATAATTTTATTCATAAAAAATAAGCAGCAGACATGACTGGTTCTAGTTGTTTTTATAATTTTTGTTTTTACATCTTCTCTTTTCTAAGCATGATAATAAACAGTACCAAGGCCAAGAACAAAAATGAAACAGGATAAGGTCAATTGAAAAGCAGGGATCCATATAAAGGACAAGATCCTAGTCAATAATTCTACCATATGTTTGAATGTTTGCATTCTAGGAGCTATCAATTCTCCACTAGACTTTTTATTATAAAATTTGTATGTGGAAGATATTCTTTTTCTTTTACTGATTAACTTTCCCTCGAGTAAAATTTAGAGCTCTAAAAATGCTAGACAGATGCTAAAGGAATTTCTGCTTTTGCAGGCCTCTTGATCAGTGAAGATAGGAGGAAATCACTGCAAAGATTTGCGTGATTAAAGATTTTCAGATGTGACTAAAATCACAGAAGAAATGCTGTGAAGTGGGGAGTTCTTGTCTTTAGAAATTTATATTTCCTGGAGGAAGCATATAAGACCTCTGAGAAAATTTGGAGAAAATGAAATGGTACATTAGATTGTTATTTAGTGATATCTAGTATAAGATTACATAAATACTTCCCAAGTTAACTTATCTGCATTGATATGGTTATTTGCAAGGTGTTTTTGGTTCAAGTTATTTATCTCTCTCTTTCTCTCACTTTCTATGTTTCTGTCATTTGTCTATCAGTGTTTGATTAGCATTATCAATATCACAGAGTAATCTTAATTACAAGGACAAGGCTTAAACTATTTCTACCTAAAAATAAGCAAATGACATTTTTTCAGATCTATGAAAACACAGGTAGAAAAGATTGTGTTGAGTGCAAAATATTTATTAATTATTCTTATTATGGTTTCAAAAATTTTTTGACAGTGGTTTCATTAGAATTAAAGAAAACTGATACCAACATACAGGGCACAATGAGCATTTTAGGGTTAATGGTTACAATAAAATCCCAGCCTTTACCACTATGCAATGTATTATGTAACAAATTGCTATTCTGTCCCTTAAATTTATACAATAAAAAATATTAAAACATTAAAATATCATTCTAATGAAAGGTAACCAAGAAGTAGTCAAATACACCTCATTTTATTCTAATACAGTATTGCCCATTCCTTGATTAGTATATTTATAAACACTTGATATGAGCTAGGATTACAATATCTGGAAACCAAATTATAGTTTACAGTTGATAATCAGAAAACATATTTACATGTCCATTATGTTCTAGAGTTTTAATCTTTCTAATGTGTTTTTTAACATTCTTTAGTCATGGAAGTTCTAATTTAGGTAGACTTTTTGAAAAATATATGTCATAGATAACTCCTTTTTGTGGCTTGGATAGGCTCTTAGTTTCAATAGTTAACCTCTGTTAATTGCACATAATCATAGTCCCTCACTGACCACCAAGATGTCATTAGCATGCAATTCACCTGTTGGTGATTGAAACAATAAAAAATAAAATGAAAAATTGTTGGTTCAGTGCCTGTGGCTCAACGGGCTAAGGCGCTAGCCACGTACACCTGAGCTGGTGGGTCGAATCCAGCCCGGGCCTGCCAAACAATGACGGCTGCAACCAAAACATAGCCGGACGTTGTGGCAGGCACTTGTGGTCCCAGCTACTTGGGAGGTGGAGGCAAGAGACTCACTTGAGCCCAGGAATTGGAGGTTGCTGTGAGCTGTGAAGCCACAGCACTCTACCCAGGGTGACAGCTTGAGGCTCAGTCTCAAAAAAAATAAAAGAAAAGAAAAATTGTTTTCAATTAAAGATAACACTTGTAAGTAATCTATGAGTCAAAAAAAGAACTAAAAATAGAAATTTAAATAAAATGTGAACTGGATAAAATTAAAGACAAATACCTATAATATTGCTAAGGAGTAAACAGAAAGAAATTTATCCTTAAATGCATACATTAGAAAAGAAGAAAGCTAAAACTCAGTCATCTATGCATCTATTTCATTAAACAAGAAAAAGCACAGAAAAGCAAATGTCAAAAAATAGAAAGGAATGAGAAAGAGTGGAAAGTACCCTTAAATAATTCAATAAGGGAAATTAATAATGAAAGGTGTTGGTTCTTTGAAAATATTAATAAAATTTCACAGACATATGCCAAAACTGATGAAGATAAAAGAAAAACACAAATTTTTAGTATCAGGTTTGAAAAAAAAAGTCACGGCAGACCCTTCAGCCCTGGCAGTGATAAACAAACATAAAATAACAATTTTGTCAATAACTTTGATATTTTAAAAATGGACAAGTTATTTTTCCTTTAAATAAACTGAAGCAAATATATCCTCACATATTTCATTTTCTTTGTTGCTACTCTGAAAGGTATTTCATCTTTTATTTGATTCTCAGCTTGACCATTGTTGGTGTATATTAAAACTACTAATTTGTGTACATTGATTTGGAAACCTTAGATTTTGTTGAATTTATCAATTCCATTAGTTGTTTAGTTGAAATTTTGGGATTATCTAGATATAAGATTATGTTATCAGCAAATAGTGATAATTGGATCTATTCTTTCCTTATTTGGACCCCCCTGAATTCCTTCTCTTGCCAAATTGCTCTTGTAAGAACTTCCAATACTATGTTGAATAAAACTAGTGAGCATTCCCAATTCCTCACTCCATTTTCAGTAGGGTTGGTATAATTTACTTCACTTATCCAATATGGTACAATCAGCCAAATATTATTATGGTTATTGATATCAAGAAAGTAATTTGTGGCTCGGCGCCTGTGGCTCAACGGGCTAAGGCGCCAGCCACATACACCTGAGCTGGCGGGTTCGAATCCAGCCCCTGGGCCCGTCAAATAACAATGACAGCTGCAACCAAAACATGGTCGGGCGTTGTGGTGAGCGCCTGTAGTCCCAGCTACTTGAGAGGCGGAGGCAGGAGCCTCACTTGAGCCCAGGAATTTGGGGTTGCTCTGAGCTGGGATGCCACGGCACTCTATCCAGGGTGACAGCTTGAGGCTCTGTCTCAAAAAAAAAAAAAAGAAAGTAGTTTGTATAGTTAAGAATGAGGAAGATAAAATGAAAAAACAGAAGCAAGAATAAATGTAAATCTGAATACTCTTACATTGAAAAGAATCTTCTAATGAAAGAAATTACTTAAATTTAGCTACAGGCCAGGTGGAATCAAAGGTGAATTTTTTAATACTTTGAAAAAAATGTCAAATTTGCACAAATGCTTTGAAGAACAGAATAAGAGGCCACAGTTTCCATATGGTGCAACTAAATTCATCAACTAAATTCATGAGTTTCATATGCCATGACATCAAAATCTTGACAAGAACATTAAGAGAAATTGAAATTACAGATTAATAATAACTCTCAACATCATAAATGCAGAAATTTTAGATCAAATAATAAACAATTTACTTTTATATATAAATGATAATGCATCATAACCAAATTAGATTTTTATTAAGAATATCGATGTTACTATTTACTTTTTTAAATTTTTTTATATTAAATCATAGCTATGTACATTAGTGCAATTGTGGGGTAAAATGTGCTGGCTTCACATACGATCTGAAACATTTTCATCAAACTGTTTAACATAGCCTTCATGGCACTTTGGTAGTTATTGTATGAAGACATTTGTATTCTGCATTTAGTAAGTTTCAACTGTACCCTTCTAAGATGCACCATAGATGTGATCCTACAAATTACCCTCCCTCCACCCATCCTTCCCTTTCCCCTCCCCTCCCATGCCCTTTTCCCCATATTATTTTGCTGTAATTGGATTATAGCCTTCATTTGAAAGCTATAAATTAGCTTCATAGTAGGCCTGAGTACACTGGATACTTTTTCTTCCATTCTTGAGATACTTTGCTAAGAAGAATATGTTCCAGTTCCATCCATGTAAACATGAAAGAGGTAAAGTTCCATCTTTCTTTAAGGCTGCATAATATTCCATGGTGTACATATACCACAATTTATTAATCCGTTCATGGGTCAGTGGGCACTTGCGCTTCTTCCATGATTTAGCAATTATGAATTGGGCTGCAATAAACATTCTGGTACAGATGTCTTTGTTATAATGTGATTTTTGGTATTCTGGGTATATACCTAGTACAGGAAATATAGGAATGAATGGAAGGTCTATTTTTAGATCTCTAAGTATTCTCCAAACCTCCTTCCAAAAGGACCGTATTAGTGTGCATTCCCACTAGCAGTGTAGAAGCGTTCCCTTTTCTCCACATCCACACCAACATCTCTGGTATGGGGATTTTGTCATGTAGGCTAATATTACTGGAGTTAAATTATATCTCAAGGTAGTTTTGATTTGCATTTCTCTGATGATAAAAGATGGTGAGCATTTTTTCATATATCTGTAGGCCATGAACCTGTCTTCTTTAGAGAAGCTTCTCTTCAAGTCCTTTGCCCATCCTGAGATGGGATCACTTGTTCTTTTCTTGCTAATATGTTTGAGTTCTCTGTGGATTCTGGTTAGTAAACCTTTGTCAGAGGCATAATTTGCAAATATTTTCTCTCATTCGGAGGGCTGTCTGCTTCCTATACTTACTGTATTCTCGGCTGTGCAGAAGCTTTTTAGTTTGGTCAAGTCCCAGTAAGTGTATTTTTGATACTGCTTCAATTGCCTGGGAAGTCCTCCTCATAAAATATTCACCCAGGCCAATTCCTTCAAGAGTTTTCCCTACACTTTCTTCTAGTATTTTTATAGTTTTATGTCCTAAGTTTAAATCTTTAATCCAGTGAGAATCTATCTTAGTTAATGGTGAAAGGTGTGGATCCAGTTTCAGTCTTCTACAGACCGCCAGCCAGTTCACCCAGGACCATTTGTTAAATAGGGAATCTTTTTCCCACTAACTATTTTTAATTGGCTTGTCAAAGATCAAGTAATGGAAAGTAGCTGGGTTCATCTCTTGGTTCTTTATTCTGTTTCATACATCTACATCTCTGTTTTTGTGCCAGTACTATGCTGTTTTGATTACTATCGATTTATAGTACAGCCAGGTCTGGTAGCGTGATTCCTCCTGCTTTGTTTTTATTTCTGAGTTTTGTGTTGGCTATTCGACGTTTTTTCTGATTCCATTTAAATCAAAGTATTATTTTTTTGAGATCTTTAAAATATGACAATGGAGCTTTAATAGGAGTTGCATTAAAATTGTATATTGCTTTGGGTAGTATGGACATATTAACAATGGTGATTCTTCCCAGCCATGAGCATGGTATGTTTTTCCATTTGTTGACATGTTCACTTTGTTTTTTTTTTCTTAGAGTTTCATAGTTCTCTTTATAGAGATCTTTCATGTCCTTTGTTAGGTAAACTCCCAAATATTTCATCTTCTTTGGCACTACTGTGAAAGGAATAGAGTCCTTGACTATTTTTTCAGCTTGACTATTGTTGGTATATAAAAAGGCTAGAGATTTATGAGTGTTGATTTTGTAGCCTAAGACACTGCTGTTTTCCTAGATCACCTCTAAAAGTTTTGTAGTAGAATCCCTGGTGTTTTCCAGATACACAATCATATCATCTGTGAAGAGTGAAAGTTTAATCTCTTCTGACTCTATGTGGATATCCTTGATCACATTTTCTTCCCTATTTGTAATGGCTAAAACATCCATTACAATGTTGAAGAGCAATGGAGACAAGGGGCAACCTTGCCTGGTTCCTGATGTAAGTGGAAAGGATTTCAATTTAACTCCATTCAATACGATATTGACTGTGTGTTTCCTGTAGGTGGCCTCTATTAGTTTAAGAAATGTCCCTTCTATTACAGTTTTCTTAAGCATTCTAATCATGAAGGGATGCTGAATATTATCAAAAGCTTTTTCTGCATCAATTGAGAGAATCATATGGTCTTTCTTTTTTAATTTGTTTATGTGCTGAATTACATTTATGGATTTACATATATTGAACCAGCCTTGAGACCCTGGGATAAAGCTCACTTGGTCATGGTGTATAATTTGTTTCGTTTGTTGTTGGATTCTGGTTGTTATGATCTTATTGAATATTTTTGCATCAATATTCATTAGTGATATTGATCTGTAATTTTCTTTTCTTGTTGGGTCTTTTCCTGGTTTAGGGATCAAGGTGATGTTTGCTTCATTGAATGTGTTGGGTAGTATTCCTTCTTTTTCTATATTTTGGAAAAGGTTGAGTAATATAGGTACTAATTCCTCTTGAAAGATTTGGTAGAATTCTGACTTGAAGCCACCTGGTCCTTGGCTTTTCTTTTTAGGGATTTCATTTTTTTTCTTTTTTTTTTTTTTTTTTTTTTTTTTTTTTGGTGGTTTTGGCCAGGGTTCGGTTTGAACCCACCACCTCTAGCACATGGGGCCGGTGCCCTACTCCTTTTAGCCACAGGTGGCGCCCCTTTAGGGAGATTTTGTATAGTTGATGCTATTTCACAACTTGATATAGGCCTGTTCAACATTTCCATGTCATTCTGGCTAAGTCTAGGAAGGTGGCGTGCTTCCACGTATTGGTCAGTTTCCTTCATATTTTCATATTTCTGAGAGTAAAGTTTGTTCTAATATTTGTTAAGGATTTTTTGAATTTCTGAGGAGTATTTTGTTATTTCATCTTTACCATTTCTGATTGATGAAATTAGAGATTTTACTCTTTTTTCCCTGATTGGGTTAGCCAAAGGTTTATCTATTTTATTGATCTTTTAAGAGAAGCAACTTTTTGATTAATTGTTTTGTTTTCAATTTCATTTAATTCTGCTCTAATTTTGGTTATTTCTTTTCTTCTGCTGGATTTGGGGTTGGAATGTTCTTCCTTTTCAGTTGCTTGAGATGTCCCATTAAGTTATTAACTTCCTCTCTTTCAGTTCTCTTGAGGAAGGCTTGCAGTACTATAAATTTCCCTCTTAGGACTGCCTTTGCATGCAGTATAATTTGTTTCTGATAATTTGTGTCTTCATTATCGTTTTGTCTAAAAATTTGATAATTTCCTCTTAATCTCGTCTATGACCCATCTTTTGTTCAGCGTAAAGTTATTTAGCTTCCATGTATTTGTATGAGTATGCAGATTCCTGCTGTTATTGAGTTCAACTTTTATTCCATGATGGTCCGAGAAGATTCAAGGAAGAATTTCTATTCTTTTAAATTTTGCTGAGATTAGACTTGTGACCTAAGATGTGATAGATTTTGTAGTATGTTCTGTGGGCTGATGAGAAGAATGCGTATTCAGTTTTGTTGGGATGAAATGTTCTGTAGATGTCTGTTAAATCCGGACATTGAATGGTTAAGTTTAAATCTAAAATTTCTTTGCTTAGCTTCTTTTTGGAGGATCTATCCAGAACTGCTAAAGGGGTGTTAAAATCTCTGAGTACTATGGGGCTGGAGGAAATCAAGTTCCTCATGTCTGTTAGAGTTTTTCTTATAAATTGAGGTACATTCTGGTTGGGTGCATAAATATTAATAATTGAAATCTGATCATATTGAGTGTTACCCTTAACACATATGAAGTGTCCATCCTTATCCTTCCTTACTTAGGTTTAAAGCAGGGGTCCTGAAACTATGGCCTGCAGGCCAAATGCTTCAGTGTGAATTGTATTTTTTCCCATTTTGTTTTTTACTTCAAAATAAGATATGTGCAGTGTGCATAGGAATTTGTTCATAGATTTTTTTTTCTAAACTATAGTCCAGCACTCCAATGGTCTGAGGGACAGTGAATTGGTCCCCTGTTTAAAAGGGATGCCTGGTTTAAAGCCTATTGTGTCTGCGAATAAGATTGCAACATCTCCTTTTTTCTGCTTTCCATTTGCCTGGAATATAGATGATATATATACCATTTGTTCACCTTGAGTCTATATTTATTTTTTAAGGTAAGATGAGATTCTTATATGCAGCAGATATCTGGCCTGAGTTTTTGTATCCAGTCAGCCAACCTGTGCCTCTTTAGAAGACAATTTAAACCTTTCACATTAATTGAGAATATTAACAACCCTTTCAAAAGTGCAGTGGACATTTTTAATCCTTTTGCCACTGTGGAGGTTGGAATTTTTTTTTTTTTTTTTTTTTTTTTGAGATAGAGCCTCAAGCTGTCACCCTGGATAGAGTGCTGTGGCATCACAGCTCACAGCAACCTCCAATCCCTGGGCTCAAGCGAGTCTCCTGCCTCCACCTCCCAAGTAGCTGGGACCACAGGTGCCCACCACAACGACCGGCCATTTTTTGGTTGCAGCCGTCATTGTTGTTTGGTGGCCCAGACTGGATTTGAACCTGCCAGCTCAAGTGTACGTGGCTGGCACCCTAGCCCGTTGAGTCACAGGTGCCGAGCCTGGAGGCTGGAATTTGATCAAAAGTTTCTGACTGAGGTTACTTTTGTGGTGGAGGATTATGCTGGTCATTATGGAGGATAGGTCTGAGAATATCTTGGAGAGATGGTTTAGTAATGGCAAATTTCTTCAACATGTGGATGTCTTTAAAGTATTTAATTTTTCCCTCATAAATGAAACTCAGTTTAGCTGGATACAGGATCCTGGGTTGAAAGTTATTTTGTTTTAGGAGATTAAAAGTCCATGACCATACTCTTCTAGCTTGAAAGATTTGAGTTGAGAGATCTGAAGTTATTCTAATATTCTTCCCCTTGTAGGTTATGGTTTTCTTACGTCTGGCTGCTTTCAGAATTTTCTTCTTCATATTAACTTTAGTGAAGTTAATTATGATGTGCCTGGGGGATGTCTTATTCAGATTGAGTCGTGCTGGGCTCTGAAACCTTCTGTTATCTGAATTTCAGAATCTCTTGGAATGTCTGGAAAGTTCTCTTTCATAAACTCATAAAGAAGAAACTCTGTGCCTTGTGAGGCCACTTTGTTGCTTTCAGATATCTCTATAAGGTGAATATTGGTTTTCTTTGAATTATCCCAGAGCTCTGTGAGAGAATGATCCATTTTTGCCCTCCATTTCTCTTCCTTTTTGGATGATTGGGTGTGTTTGAAATCTTTGTCTTCAATATCAGAAATCCTTTCTTCTGCTTGGTCCATTTTGTTACTCAGGGATTCTACTGTATTTCTCAGATCTTTGATGGCTGCAAATTCTTGTCTCTATGTGTCAAAATCTTTGGCCATTTTGTTTTTGAATTCCTTGGCTTCTTGAGACAATTTTTGAAATGCTCCCTGAATTTCTAAATCCAACTTTTCCTCTATTTTATTGATCTTATTTGCAATCCAAATTTTGAATTAGGTTTCTGACATCTCAGCCATCTGTTTATGAATAGGATCTTCAGTTGTGTTCCCTGAATTGTTCCTTGGGGTGGTTGAACTGCTCTGGTTGTTCATGTTGCCAGAACATTTTTGATGATTCTGCCCATGATTATTTTGTACTGTTTGGCTAGATTAGCAGATAAGGATAAGTTGGGTTGGGAGTTCTAGGTGTAGTGATTGGCCAGTCCTTTGCATGAAAACTGGGACTGACGTCTGTACCTGTTCCCCTAGAGTTTTGCCAAGGACATGTACAGTGCTACTTCCTGAGAAACTGGGGACCTTCTTGGTATGGTGGGGTTAAGTGGCTCTGTCTTGTTTTCAGCTTGTCTCTGTCTCACCCTAGAGAATCAGTTACTCTGAGTTAAAGTCTGACCTGTGTAGAAATACCAGCAGTTAAGTCACCTTGCCCCCCACAGGCAACAGTTGGAAAAGGAAAATCAAACCTTCCCACTACCACACACCCAGGGTACCACTTTGGATAGTCCTCAGGTGATTGGCCCAGTTGAGGGAGTCCAAATCAATTGTCCTAGTCAGCACCAGCCTCAGGTGTAAGAGTTCAAAAGTTCTCCAGCAAGTAGATAGCAGGTGTCTGCTGGCAACTCTAGTATAACTTGTTCTGGTGCTCCGTGAGATCAGAGGGACCCCTCGCCCCAAGAAAATAAAATAGTCTGGGAAGGTTGATGCCTCCTTCCCCACCTTGCTCCTCTATCACACCAAGTCACTGGTAACCCTACAGGGCTGTGATCTAGTTCTCTCCAATGAGCAGATGCTCCAGGTATTTGCTCCTGCCTGAGTCACAGGGAGCTCTGAGTCTCCTCAGTGAGGCCGCCACTCTCTGCCACTCTGTGTCACTATTCGGCATGGGGAGGTGAGGCCTGACAAGCTCAAGTGCTTGATAGGGGCTGGGGCGATTCACTCAGTTCCAGCCCTGTCCCTGATTGATATTGTTTTTTTTTTATTTTTTTGTTTTTTATTTTATTTTTTTAAATAATTTTTATTAAATCATAATTGTGTACATTGGTGCAATCATAGGGCAGAATGTGCTTCATATACAATCAGAAACATTTTGATCGTACTGTGAGAGATAGCCCTGATTGATATTGTTGACAGAATAGAACAACTTTGCAGAATTTGTTTCTGTCCCGGCTATTTTCCCCAAGGGGAAAATATTTCCCCCAAATATCCCCAGGGGCGTGAGCCCCACCATCACTGCTCTGCCACTGCCAGTGCCTCAGGGTACCGCCTCTCCCTCAGCTGATTATCTTATCCTTACTCCAGAGACAGAAAGTCAGCACAGATCAGCAACAGTCTATGCCCCATCTACATCGCTTGAGAAAATGCCCAAGAATCTGGATTCCATGAGGCACAGGCTTTCAGGCCTTGAGGTGAGAGTGGAGGGAAGTGCCAGGAGTTCAAAATTGCAGGTAAAGAGTATATACAGTTTTATACAGTTTTATGCCTGGCAGGAGACTGCCATGGCACCCTAGTAAGGGAAGGACATCCGGTTTTTAGAAGGTCTCTCCCGTTGGGTAAAATAGGAGGACATTTGAACTCTGTTCACTTGTTTGTATGGAGGTATGGAGTACACTGTGAGCCGTTCTCATGGGGGAGGGGAATTCCCGTCAGCTTGGCAATAGATTCTGTATCTTTTGTTTATATCCTTGGGGTGGCAGGTCTCCTCAGCAGGGTTGATGTGCATTCTTTGACCTTCTCTTTTGGTCTAGATCTGAACCATCAGCTTTCTTGATAAATTTCTGTCCTTTAACTCTCTTTCTGGATGAGAACCTCTGTGGAAAGCTGGCTACAGACCACTATCTTGGCTCCCAATGTTACTATTTAAATACCAATGTATATAATGATATTCAGAGGAAAAGATAAAACATCACATGACTTAAAGTTTCTGAGAAGGTCATTTTAATGTAATACTTTTTTTTACTTGTATAAATTTATGGGTATACGGTGTTGTTCGGTTACATGCACATATTGTATAGTGGTAAAGTTTAGCCTTTTAATGTAACCATCAACTAAACAATGTACATTGTACCCATTATGTAATTTCTCCTCCCTCACCCCAGTGACAACCTACCATCCTTCCAAGTTTCTGGTATTTGATCAGTTGCACTCTATGTTCATGTGTACACATTATTTAGCTCCCACGTATAAATGAGAACAAGTATTATTTGACTTTCTGTTTTGAGTTATTTCACTTAAAAGAATGACCTCCAGTTACATCTGCTTTGCTACAAAAGACATGATTTCATTATTTATGGTCGACTATGTAGTATCATATTTTCTTTATACAAAATTTATTTATGAATTCTTAGGTTGATTCCATATTTGCTCTTTGGAATTGTGTTGTTATAAACACAGGGGTGCAGAGATCTTTTTGATACATTGATTAATTGTCCTTTAGATGGATATTCAGTACTGGGATTGCTGCTGATGTAGATCTACATTTTGTTCTCTGAGAAATCTCTGGACTGTATCCATTGTGCTTGTGCTAATATAAATTCCCACCACTGACGTGCAAGCATTCTCTATTCCCCACAATTTCATCAACATCTGTTACTTTTTTGTCTTTTAAATAATAGCCATTCATATAGTGGGTAAAGTAATATCTCATTGTGGTTTTAATTTACACTTACCTGATAATTATTGATCATTTTTTCATATACTTCTTGGCCGTTTGTATATCTTCATTTGGGAAATGTATATTCATGTCCTTTTCCCATTTTTACATTTTTTCCATTGAATTATTTGACTCTCTTCTAAGTTCTAGATATCAGTTTACTGTCAGATGCATAATTTGTAAATATGTTCTCCCATTCCACTGGTTGTCCATTGACTCTATTGATTATTTATTTTGCTGTGCAAATCTTTAGTTTAGTGTAGTTTCATTTGTCTATTTTTGTTTTTGTTGGTGTGCTTTTGAGATCTTATGTCCAGAAGAGCTTCCTGAAATTTTTCTCTAGTATTTTATAGTTTCATATCTTATTATACATTGAATTTTTTTATTAAATCATAGCTGTGTACATTAGATTCATCAAGGGGTAAAATGTGCTGGTTTCATACACAATCTGAAATATTTTCATCAAACTGTTTAACATAGCCTTCATGGCATTTTCTTAGTTATGGTATGAAGACATTTGTATTCTGCATTTAGTAAGCTTCATCTATACCCAAATTTAACTTTTTAATTCAACTTGATTTGATTTTTGTAAATGGAAATAGGGATCCATGAGTGGCATTATATTTCATTATGGTCATTGTGCTTTTAATTTGCATTTCCCTCATGATTAATGATGGTGAACATTTTTTTTCAAAGATATGTTGCCACATAAACAACTTATTTGAGAAATGTCTACTGAGACCCTTTGCCTATTTTTTAATCAATTTTTTTTCTTTGTGGTTGAATTAAGTTTGGTAACATCACTCAGTAAGATTTGCAAATATTTTCTCCCAATTAGTAAGTTGTTTACTCTATCAATAGTTTCCTTTGCTGTGTAGAAGCTTTTTAGGATGAGGTAATCCCACTTGTCTATTCATGCTTTTGATGTCTGAGCTTTTGGGGTAAAATACAAAATATCAATTGCCAGACCAATATCCTGTAGTTTCTGCCTTTCTTTACTTATATTAGTTTTATAATTTCGGGTCTTACAGTTAAGGCTTTGATCCATTTGGAAATGACTTTTGTATATGGTGTGAGATAAAGGTTCTCTTGAAAGTGGATATCTAGTTTTTCCAAAATTTCCTTATTGAAAACATTGTCTTTCTTCATTGTAAGTTCTTGGCACTTTAGTTAAAAATCAATGATGACAAATGCATGGGCTCAGTTCTGCTGTCTATTCCATTCCACTGGTCAATGGGTACAATTTTTATTCTAGTAACATTTATTTTAATAACTATAGCTTTGAAATATACTGTAGTTTGAAATCAAATGGTATAATGTCTCAAGCTTTGCTTGTGTTTTTGGTCAAGATTGCTTTGGCCATTTGGAGTGCTTTGTGAGTTTTTCACTACACATTTGTGTATACATATCCAAAGGACTTAAAATAAACATGTCAAAGAGATATTTACACTACCATGTTCACTGCAGCATTATTCACAATAGCCAAGCTACAGAAGCAACATAAGTGTTCATCAACAGATAAATGCATAAAGAAAATGGGGTAGGGCAGTGCCTGTGGCTCAGAGGAGTAGGGTACCAGCCCCTTATACTGGAGGTGATGAGTTCAAACCCGGCCCTGGCCAAACTGCAACAAGAAAACAGACAGACATTGTGACAGGTGCCTGTGGTCCCAGCTACTTGGGAGGCTGAGACAGGAGAATTGCCTAAGCCCAAGAGCTGGAGGTTGCTGTGAGCAGTGAGGCCATGGGACTCTACCAAGGATGATAGAATGAAACTCTGTCTCTAAACTGCAAAAAAAAAAAAAAAAATGGAGTATGTATACACAATAGCGAATGCTATTCAACCTTTGAAATAGAGGAAATTCTTTGATTTTCAACACCATGGATGTACTTGGAAGAAATTAGGAAAATGAAATAGATCAAGTACAGAAAGCCAAATACTGTGTAATCTCTCTTATATATGAAATCAAAACAATTGAACCCATAGAAGCAAATAGTAGAATGGTGGTTACCAGAGGATGGCAATGGGAGAAGGGAAAGATGTTGTTCAAAAAATACAAAGTTCTAGTTTGACAGGAGGACTAAGGTTTTGGACATCTATTAGTGACCATAGCATATTATCTATTTCAAAATGCTTGAAAGAGTAAGTTCAAATGCTCTTATCAGGAAAAATAAAAAGCATTTGAGGTGACTGATATATTCATTAGTCTGGTTTAATTATTGCGCGCGCACACACACACACACACACACACATATATATGTAACATCACTTTGTACTACATAAATACATACAATTACCATATGTTAACAGGTCATTAAAAAAATTGAAAAATATAGGCAATTATCTTAGAATATGTATGTATTATATGTACAGCTATATATGTGTTGTACAACCAAAATGTGTTAATTCTTTGGCATTTTGTGACCTTTTTCACATTTATGTTAAATATTCACCAATCATGGATATCCCATGGCAAAGCTCTTAATTCTAATATATATATACACACACACATATATATGTGTGTGTATTATATATATTATATATATGTATTTTCTATATATTTTAAAATGTTGGCCTGTTTTCAGATCAAATGGCTTGCATTATGTATGTAATTATTTATAACATAGAATAATTTTTGGAAAGAAATAGATTTTATCTTAAGTGCTCTGAATTCCTATGTGTAAAAATCCATAATTTATTTTTTTCTTAACTATGATGATGTTTTATTGCATGGACACTGCTATTAGAGGCCATTTGAAAGTGAAGATAATGCCTAGGGAAAGTACAGTTATTACTTTAGGAGCATCAATATAGTTGTATTGTTGGACGTGTACATTTTCCTTCCACGAATACCAACCATGAGTTTATCTCCCGTCATAAACCTTAATCATGTCTGTCTTCATACTGCTCTATCATCTAGAATATACTATGAAAAGGAAGATACTAAACAGCGTATATATAAGTGAGATTGAGTTTGGAAATCAGAAGGAAGGAAGACACACATCGAAACAAATTTATAAAGGAAACACTGGAAGCACAACAATGAAGACTCTTCAAGGTCTATGGTATGTAAAGAACTTTAATTCTGCTGAATTTAGTGATGTTCAATGGGAAGATGGTATATGTGAGTTTATTACTTAGCTCCTACATGACTCGTATTGTTTGCTGGGCATAACCTCACCAGTCTTCCTTCTTCCGTCTTCGTAGAATATCTGTTAACTTTTATGAGTGGTGAAAATGTCTTAAAGTGATACCTCATTCAGTTTGTAGATTTAAAAATGTGACTTTATTAGTAGTGCAGAAATAAATTTAAAATATAGAACTTTTTTTGGAATAATTTAGGATTTTTGTTAAAATTACATTTAATGTATGTAACTATTTCAGTAGAATTCACACCATTTTCTCCATAATTTTCTCCATTTTCTCCTCCTCTATATACTTGAGAAATTAGAAGTAGCAAAGGTATTAATATTATTACCTAGTTTTAGAATTTATCCTACAATAGTAAGAGGAGATTGATTCCTCTATTTTTAGCTATTCTTTTATTGTAAAAATAATATTTCCAAAAATGAGAGAAATGTGTAAGTTCTTTCTGTCCACCTAAGTACTAGTTAAACTTTATTTTTGCTTTTCATTGAGATATGTATCACAAAGAGAAAAAGCAAATTATTTAGGGTATAATTATTCTGCATTTTTAACATTCCTATTTTTCATATTATTATGAAAAAATAGGTATTAACTTGCCAAAATACTTAAGTTGGAAATAAAATAAAATATTTGTTTTACATATATTCATTATTGAACTTAATGTGAATCATTAAAATGTCTATACAATGACATTAGAAAAACAACAGCATTTCACATTCTGAAAGGGAAAATAAAAATGATTGTATAAGTTAGTTGAAATGTTCATTCTCCTATATTATTAATTTCAGAGATCTACTTTTATATCTGTGGTTCTGATTTCATACCTGAAATAATACTAATAAAATTAAAATTTTTTAATTAAAAAACAATTGTTACAGAAATATATGTATTTATATACACACATTACTAATTGATGAATTGATGTGTCCCTTATTTCCATAAGAAATAAAATAACATTAATTTAAATAAATGAGAATTACTAAAATGGCACAGAAAAGTTAGAAGTCATGTACCAAATTCGTTACATACTAAGAAGTTTTATATCAAATTACTTCATAATAAACAAAATATATTTACACAGGGTTAAAATCATAATTATGATTGCATTTCAAGTCATCTATCAAATGCTTAATCTACAAAATCTTTTTTAAGTTGAGATAACAGCAGCATCAAAAAGTCCTCTACAATTCATTCACCATTAACTATTTGCTAAAGACTTTTTAAATAGGCCGGCTGAGATATTTTTTTACTGTGGAAAATGCACAACATAATATTTATCATATTTACCATTTTAAAGTATATAGTTAAGTAGTGCTAAGTATATTCACATCAATGAAAACATCTCCAGACATTTTTCATCTTGGGGATTTGAAACTCTATATCCATTAAACAACAATCCCCACCTTTCCTTCTCCCTCACTCTCCTAGCCTTTGGCAGCCACCACTCTGCATTCTAGTTCTATGAATTGACTACTTTAGAAATCTTTTATAAGCAAACTCATACAGTGTTTGTCTTTATGTGACTGGTTTATTGCACTTAATATAAATATCCCCAAGGTAACTTCTATGTTGAAGCAGAATTTAATGTGATTTCCTTTATTGTTTAAGCTGAATAATATTCCCTTGTCTGTTTATATCACATTTTGTTTATACATTCATCCATTAATGAACACTGCATTGCTTCCATATCTTAGCTATTATAAATACTGGTACTATGAACACAGGTGTACAAATGTCTCTTCAATATGCTATTTTCAATTTTTTTAGATATATACATGTAAATGGAATTGCTAATTCATATGACAGTTCTATATTTATTTTTTAAGAAACCTAAATACTTTTTCCATAGAGAATGAATCATTTTCTAATTCCACCAACAAAGTACAACTATTCCTATTTCTCTCCATCTTGGAAAACTTATTATTTTCTGGAATTTTTTTCAACATTTTATAGTAAATATCCTAATAGGTGTGAGATGATCTCATATTGTTGTTTTTGTTTGCATTTCTCTGATGACTAGTGATGTCATTGAGCATTATATGCTTTAGGCCATTTGTACAACATTGAAGAAATGTTTATTCAAGTATTTTGCCTATTTGTAATTGGGTTATTTGATTTTGTGTTATTGAGTTGTGGGACTCTTTTAGATATTCTGGATATTAATGCTTTCTGAGACGTATTGTTTCTAAATATTTCCTTCCTTTCTGTAGATTACTTTTCACTATTATTTCCTTTGATACATAAAAGTTTTTGTATTTGATGTAATCCCATTTGTCTATTTTAGTATTTTTTGCTTATGCATTTCATGTCATAGCCATGAAATCATTGCAAGGACCATGTTGTGAAAGTTTCCCCCTATTTTTTCTTCTAGAGGTGGTTTTATAATTTTGGCTCTTATGTTTACATCACTAATACACTGAGTTACATTTGTACATGGAATGAGATAAGGTTGCAATTTCAGTCTTCTGCATGTGAATATTCTGTTACCCCAATACTAGTTTTGAAGACAATTTCCCTTCTTCCATTGAGTGGTCTTTGCACCCTGGTTGAAGATCATCAAACCATATATGCAAAGGTTTCTCAGTTGTCTATTATACTCCATGGGTCTATTTGTCTATACTTATGCTAGTAATACTTTTTTTTTGATTACCATAATTTCTAAATATATTTTTAAATCAATATGAATCTTTCTAATTTTTATTTTTTAGAATTGTTTTGGCTATTGGGGTCCCTTAATATTCCATAAATATTTTAGGATTTTTGTTTATATTTCTTCAGAAAATGCTGTTGACATTTTTAAAGCAATTGCATCTGCCCATCACTTTGTGTAGTATGGAGAATCATAGCAAAATTAAGTCTTCAAGTCTATAAACATTGGATGTTTTATCATTAATCTGTGTTTTCTTTAATTTCTTTCAGTAATGTTTTATTGTTTTCAGTGTACAGACTTTCCTCCTTCATTAGTTTTATTTATTTTATTCATTTTGATGCTATTGAAAATGGGAGTGTTATTCTTAATTTCCTTCTTGGATTGCTCATTGTTAACTACAACTTGAACTTTACCTAACAAATTCAAATAATGTAACCTAATCATTTGTGCCCTTATATTAATTTGAAACAAATTAAAAAAGGAAATAAAATCCTGTACTCAGGGCAGTGCCTGTGGCTCAAGGAGTAGGGTGCTGGCCCCATATACTGCAGGTGGTGGGTTCAAACTCGCCCCTGGCCAAAAACTGCAAAAAAAGGAAAAAAAAAAACTTAAAAAAAAATCCTTTACTTAATATCACGCTCATAGGTGAAAGTTTTAAAGCTTTCTTCTAAAATCAGGGAGAAGGCACATATGCCTTTTATGGCCACTTCAATTAAACATAGTATTGGAAGTTCTAGTGAGAGAAATTAGACAGGAAAGAGAATGAAATACATCCAAATAGAAAAGAAAGAAAATCATCTCTGTTGGCAGATGATATGATTTAATGTAGAGAGTATCCTAAAGATTCAATACTACAATCAACATTTTTTAGCTGAAATAAATAAATCATCAAAATTGCAGAGTACAAAATAAAAAATCAAAAATGAGTTGCAGGCCAGGCACAATGGTACATACCTGTAATCCCAACACTTTGGGAGACTGAGGCTAGAGAATTGCTTAAGCCAAGGAGTTCAACAGCAGCCTTGTCAACATAATGAAACCTCATCTTTACAAACACATTTTTTTAAATATTTATTTATTTATTTATTTATTTATTTATTTATTTGTAGAGACAAGAGTCTCACTTTATCACCCTGGGTAGAGTTCTGTGGGGTCATACAGCTCACAGCAACCTCCAGCTCTTGGGCTTAGGTGATTCTCTTGCCTCAGCCTCCCAAGTAGCTGGGACCACAGGTGCCCGCCACACTGCCCAGCTATTTTTCTGTTTTGCAGTTCAGCCGATGCTGGGTTTGAACCCTCCACCTTCGGTATATGGGACCGGTGCATTACTCGATGAGCCATAGGCGCCGCTCCTATAAACACATTTTTTAAATTAGCCAAGTGTGAAGGTATGTGCCTTTAGTCTTTGCTACTTGGGAGGCTGAAGTGGAAAGATTCCTTGAACCCACGAGTTTAAATCTTCTGTGACCTATAATAATGCCACTCTATTCCATTGTGGGCAACAGAGGGAGATCCTATGTTTAAAAAAAAATCGGTTGTATTTCTATACACTAACAATGAGCAATTCAAAAGGGAAATTGAGGGAAATACTTTACTAGTATTTTAATTTGGTCCTCAAAGCAGTTCTAATATATTATAGTATCTCCATTTAAATGAAACTAAAAGAGGTTAAGTAACAAGAACAAATTTGCACAGCTAGTATAAAACTGGAATTTGAGTATGAACTTGAGTCTCATAGGCCACCAACATATAGGTCATTTGGGCTTTGGGGGAATTTTTCTTTAACACCTCAGGCTCAGTTGCTTCATAGCCTATGCACCTTTATGTGCAAAAATTGTATAGTTATGTTAAAATAGTACAAAATTGTGTAATTTATGTAAAGCCCATAATTTCTTTAAAAAGGTAATTGTCCCACTCCCAATTGCTCATCTCTAGGAGCATCTCCCGCTACTCCCGTTCTCACTCCCTGTAGCTTTTCTGTGTCTGCTCAGTAGGTAGAACACTTTGCTTAGTAGTTTACATGTTTTTTATTTGCAGGAATGTGCTGTCTTGAACAAATAAGGAAATTCAAAATACACATTTGAACATATAAACTCAAATAATCACCTTGATAGCTGTCAAGAATAAAATAAGAAAAAACACAATTCATTTTTTGCAAAGAATTTTAACAAAAGAAGTAGATAATGAACATTGTCACCTGATTATTCTTAACTGTTGTAAAATTTAAGGGGACATTTTCAAATGCAAGCATTCTGTCACCGATGACCCTCTGAGTAAAATACTATTGAGCATATTCCTGTAAACTTATAAGTTAATCAATATAAAATTATGAAATATAAAAAATGATGATGAGAAAAAAGCCAATATAGTTATGAACAAATTCTAATAGTTATTAACTAAAACCCAAATCCAACCAAATATAACCTTGCCTATAGTCTGAGCTATATGTTCTACTTCTTTAATAGTAGGAAATTTTTGTTTAAACTTTTTTACTTAAGTTGTTATTTTAAATTTTCTTTTCTTACTCTTGAATGAAGCAGAATTTCATAAGTTCTGGGGATTTATTTCTGCATAGAGCACATGGGTCGTTGTCTTTCAATATTATAAAATTGAGCTCTTCATTTGATTAAACTCCTCCTACTTATAATTAACATGCAGTGATGGTGATTTTAAAGTTTCCCAGTTGTTCCTATGTAAGTATAATATTAATATATTTGGTAACATTTTCTCAGTTGTAAACATAAGCAGCTATACAATTTAAATGTAGGAAGAATTGCCAAGGTCTAGGGCCTGGATTTTATTTCAGGCCTGCTATCATTTGTTATGTAGCTTTTATAGAGTGGGTTAAAAGTTTGTCAATGAAAAATTTTTATTCAGGAAAGAGTTAGGCAATTCCATTTTAGTTAATGGCACAAAATGTATTTTTCACTGCAGATTCTGCCAGGGAGTGTTTTATTGGTGATGCAGGATATTTGCTCAAATTAAACACACATACACACACACACTTGTGCATACATGTATGTGTGTATAAGCATATGTGTGTGTATGTGTGTGCATGTGTGTGCTTAATTTGAGCAATCTTCCTGTGTGTACAGGTGTGTATGCACCGTGCTATACCCTCAACAAATCCAGAGTTTACTGAAACTCTGACAGCAAAAGACAACCCTAAACCCCGGAGGTGCTTATTGGCTAAGCACAGATAAGTGTATGCAAAACTTTTAATATTTGGTATCCAAGTGCCAAATGGGAAGATGAAGGAACACGTTAAGCAAACTTTATACTGTTGATTTTATCATTTTCTCTCCTTATCTTGGTTTAATATACACAGATAGATTATTAATATAGTTTTGATTCTTTCCTTCAGGTTTATTTCATGACTGGGTTTAGAAAGAAAAGGAATTCACAACGGGAATCAAAGTGTGATTATCCAGAACTTCAAGACGTAAAGATCTTTTTATAGACACAGGTACACAGATGACTTTTCTCATGAAGAAATTTTCTACTAGAGGGTTAGAATAAATAATAGGCATAAGTTTTCCAGAAATTTTAAAGTATTACATGGAGAGGTCAAGGCCTTTTTTGAAGTCAAATCAAATTATCTCACCTTGGCTTCAGTCATGAAGGAGTAAGTAAGGTCCAGCAGATCTGGGGTGTAAGATTGCTTTTGAAGCATTAAATATCAATAAATGAGAATCTAAGTTATGTTCCTAGATTGATTTTTCCTCTTTTTTTCTAGTGAGATGCTACAGGTAGGCTGTCTAAAACCATAACAGAAAAATAAGAGCCAGAAAAAAGTTCTAGGTTTTTTTTGGAGTTATGAAGATTAACCAAGGCCCACTTCCCTAAAAATTGGAAGAGCATAATGCACATATTTTACTGAAACTCTGAAGGCTTAGGGAAGGGTCAATTAGTGCTGAATTTTCCTGTAGAAGAAAGTCTACATTATTAAATATTTGCTTATACATTTCCATGTTTTGTAAATAGAATGTTGTTGTTATGCAACTGTGGAGATGCTGAGTGAGACTCAGTTTCTCTGAAAGATGACCTCATATTTAGCTGTTGTAGATGGAGGCTAGTGGGTAAGTTGATGTAACTGTGTGGGTAAATAGGGGATTATGAATTTTAACTTTGATGTAAAAAGTAGGAATCTTCACTTCTGTCTTTTACCATGTTCTCTATCAAAAGTGCTTGCCAGTAGCCCGGCATTGTGGTGGGCACCTGTAGTCCCAGCTACTTGGGAGGTGGAGGCAGGAGACTCACTTGAGCCCAGGAATTGGAGGTTGCTGTGAGCTGTAATGCCACAACACTCTATCCAGGGTGACAACTTGAAGCTCTGTCTCAAAAAAAAAAAAAAAAAAGTGCTTGCCAAAATCAATTAGAATTGATATTTAATTTTCATTATCTAGTGATGTATTTATGTAATGCATACTAATCAGAATCCTATAGAAGAGAAGAAAAATTCAGGGGTCCAATCCATGAATTCTTTGAAATGTACCCTAGAAAACTTTCTCCAGCCCCTCTTTGGCCATGTCATCACCATTACTGCTAATTTCTTCCACCAAGAAATATGCTCTATCAAGCCCAGTATCTCTCTCTGCTGTTGACCTCTACTATAGAAACCTAGTTTGTTAATTTCATGGTTCTCTGTATAACCGAAGAATAGGTCCTAGTTTCTCTTAGTGTTCACCAGGGTGACGGCATCTCAAACTAATTTTATTGATGCTGTGACGCTCCTTTGGTATTCACATAAATTCAAAATTTTTCAAAAATAGTTTTGAAGAAATTGTGATTGTGTGATGCCTCCAGAGATTATGTCTTCAAATATTGGACGAAAAGAAACATCATTAATACCCCTAACCCTGGGCCATGGCAGGGGAGAAACTACTTACTAGAATCCAAATGCTTGCCTCATATTCTGCCCTATTTCCCAAGATGATTAAGAACAGGGACATTTATTCATCTCAGGTTAAAATTCTTTATCCCCAGTGATCAATTTGAGCCCTTTCCATGATTAAAACGAATAAATTTTTCATGTAAAATTATGTAATATGTTAATGTGGCTGAATCTTTTACTCACATAAAATAGTTTTACTTTAGAGATAAAGGATAATCTTGTCACTGTCAGGAAATATTTTATAAGAGACACGTGTATTCAAATGAGTTTACCTTATTAAAAATGGAAATTGGTAAAAGAATATAGAGATATCTCTCAGAACCCAAGGGAGGGGAAATGTAGCTAGACTCCATGTGACACTGCAACTAGAAAATAGAATGTTGTAAACTGAGGCCATGACTTCGTCTGGAGTTATAATACAAACAAACTTTCACTTCCACAACTCTCTGGGTATGTACTTTCTTATCCTCAGACGCAGATGAGTTCAGTCTTTTTCTGAGAGCATGATGAAATGACATGGTTTTCCTAATTCTCATCTTAAATAGCTTCTTCATACAAATATCCAATATATACCATCTCTTAATTCCAATTCTAAATTCCTCAGAGATGAATTTGTTTTTTTAAGGTAAATAACACAGTGTTGAGAGAGAGAGAGAAAGAGAAACTATGGTGGTAGGGTACTATAGTTTTTATTATCCTTTCATTGGTCAATAATAGCTGTATACTTGGGATTATTGTCACATTTATTAAAATGCAGCATAGTAATGGGCATCATATAACTGACAGAAAAATTGTATTATTATCTTGAATCCATTATCCCATACTGATAGCATATACTATTATCCATCTCTATCATTTGTCTTACTTAAAGTTTTAGAATTTTAACTTTTAAGTCTATCTAAATTTCTTTTGGTATGAGAAATTAAGTAAAATTTTAAATTATAAAAAAACCCTGATATGTTTATATAATTGCAATACTAAAAAATTATTTGTATTGCTTTTGATAGATTATCTTTACCTCAAATTTGGTATATGTCAAAACATTATCAGTGATTACAAAATTAATTTTTTAAAGCAAAGAAAAAGGGGATTATGTGCTAAAAATAAAGAAATAACGTTAGCAATAATATCAAAATCAAAATAACAATGACAGTAACAATATTTATTTATTCAGTGCCTTCTCTGATCCAGCCATTATTCTAGATATTATTATACATATGTTTCAACTGAACGTTCATTATTACCTATTTCAATGAATTATCATAATTATTATTAATACGGTTTTAAGAATAATGATATTGAAATTTTATCTGAAGTAGTTGATTAGTAAAGTAATATGTTCCAGAAAGAACTGAAACTTTAAGTATTCATTATGTGACCAAATTTCAGAGAAATTTGCAAAACTCTTTGCCTAAGTCATGTTTCATTTGATACTCTTTTATGCAGCAAATGTAGCTAAAACTATGCTTGAGATTACAGGTTCAAAGCAATAAACTGTATCTTCTAGAGGGACATGAAAATGATACTAAAGCAGAAAATATTTATAAGTCTTTACAAGTTTCCACAGCAATTTAAAAACAACATAATGTAAGTTAATTCAATACTTTAGAGCCATTAAAAATAGATCTAGGCCTAGCAGGGTGGCTTGCTTCTATAATTGTATCACTGTAGGAGGCCAAGTTGGGAGAACTGCTTTAGCTTAGGAGTTCAAAACCAGCCTGAGCAAGAGTGGACCTATCTCTACTAAAATAGAAAAATTATCTGGGCATTGTACCATGTGCCTGTCTCTAGTCCCAGCTACTCAGGAGGCTGAGAAAGGAGGATCACTGGAGCCCAGGAGGTTGAGGTTTCAGTGAGCTAAGATGACCCCACGGCATTCTGCTCAAGGTGAAAAATGACTCTCTGTCAAAAAAAAAAAAAATTGCAATGACTAAGAAAATAGGAATGCTGGCATTCATTTGTTGTATCATACCATGTTGAGATAGAATGACAAATCTCTGAGAAATTAGAGCCATGAATATTGGAGACTTTGGATATTATTTCTAAACGATCAACAGTAAAACAGCTTTTACTGAACCAGAAAATCATTCGGAACCAGGGTAAGTCTGTCACATAGGTATCACAAAATATGGAACAATAGAAAACAAAAGACTGTTTGCTAATGATCAATAATGTTCTTTAACCCTGGGATAATAGGAATTTTCCTGGTATGACACATATTGAATGAGTGGCAGTTAACACTAAAACTGCCCATACATACAACTAAATGGCTGGGGTTTCTATTTTACAGTTTTTTATTAAAATTATTATTTTTACATTGATAGATAGCATTGTATGTTTTTTATCATATACAACACAATGTTTCAAATATACACTGTGTGATGGTTAAATCTACCTAATTAACAAAAGCATTACCTCACTTAGTTTTCATTTTCATAAGAACACATAACATCTACTCTTTATATTTTTCAAGAATACAATATTTCATTGTTAAGGAAACTCACCTTGCTGTGCAACAGATTTCTTGAAATTTATTCCTCCCACTTAGCTGTTTTTATGTATCTTTTGACCAGCATTCCCCCCATCCCTCCCAATACCCCCAGCTTCTGGTAACCATCATTTCACTCTACTTCTGGAGATCAACTTTTTTAGATTCCCTGTGTGAGTGAGATTAAGCCGCATTTATCTTTTGGTTCCTGGCTTACTTTATTTAATATAATGTCCCTTGCATTCATCCGTGTTGTCATAATGACAAAGTTTCATTCTCTTTGATGGATGAATAGCAGTCCATTGTGTATATATACACCAAATTTTCTTTACACACTAATCATTCACGTTGATTCTGCATCTTGGCTGTTACAAATAGTGTTGCAGTAAACAAGGAAGTGGAGAAATCCTGTTGTATAATGATGTTGATTCTTTTCGATAGATACCTAGAAGTGAGAATGCTGGATCATATGGTAGTTCTATTCTTAATTTTTTGAGAACCCTCCACATTATTTTCTACAATGGCCATGTTAATCTATATTTGCAGACAGTTGTGAAAGAAGAATTTGAATTAAAATTTTGCTCAATGAATGGCTACTATAATTGAATTTTTGTATCAAGTATAGCCATCTGTGTCATCAATAACTCCTTTTAAATTTTCCAGATTTTCTATTTTGCTTTGCTGAAATACATTGAATCACCTATATTGCACCACACTCTTGAACATAAAACAATTTCAAAAGTGCATTTCAGGGGTTTTTCTAAAAGAGTTATTTTTTAAGATTGTTTTGAATGGGTCATAATAGCTTTTTGTTAGAAATGATGGTTTTATAAACCTCTCTAAGAGTGTTTCTTTCTTTTTCTTTTTTGCTATTATTTTTATTTCCGAATATTACGGGAGTACAAAGGTTTTGATTACATAATGTGCTTTCCTTAAGTGATAAATCAAAGTTATAAGTGTGCCCTTCAAAAGTTTTGCTATTTGTTATTTTTGTACTGTGATAAAAGTATTTTTTCTGTATTTTTTTTATGAATTTTAAGTTGGTTTTTTCTTCACTTTTGTTTTAATTTAATTTTCTATACAAATTTGATAATGTAGGTTTTCTAGGTATCATGGAACATGAAACAGTTCATTACATCAAAAATGTTTCATGTCTAACATTGTCACATAGGTATGATGGCTAAGTAACTTATTATTGAACTTTGGCACTTCAGGTTAGAGGAATTTAAGTTATTTTTATAGAAGAAGTGACAGTCATTTTGTAATGGTACTTGAAACCTGATGAAACTACATGAGTGACAAAAAAACGTTCAAGTGGAACTAACCAATTTTGAAAACTGGGTCAGGGAGGGTGGCTAAGCGGATAAAACACCATTAATACAGTTCTAAGAAGGCTCACTTTCTCAAGAGATAGCAAAAATCCAAAACCATTCCTCTGTGGGTTTACACATTAAGGTTTTCCAAAGTTTCTTCATGGACTACACACAAAAGGTTGCCTCCAGAGAAAATGGTATTCACCTGAGTAAACATTGCAAACTTACATGCAAGTTTTGTGGATATTTACATCATTTTTGTACAAAGTTTTTCCTCTTTAAAAAGTGATAGTCCAGAAAAAGTATGAAAACATTCTGAAAACCCCCACATTATTTCAACTCTCTTTGCAGCATATGTATTTTTTCAAACTACAAAGAAATGACTTGCTAAGAGGAAGATCATTATCTTTAAAAAATGAAAAGGGTAAGGTAAGGTTTTAAGATAAATAATTTTTCAAAAATATCACTGATAATGAGGCACACCTACAAAGCCCCTCATCTCCTTTGAGTCACGTTAGTATTTTTACGTCATGGTCGGTAAGGTCTCATTTTTTAATCATTGCACAGTAATTCATTAGTAAACATACCAGATGTAAGAACTATATGGTTATGAATATTGAATATGGTCTCTGTGAGAAGGCCTATTTATTTCTGAGGAAGCGTAGCTTCCATCTCAAGCCTCTAAAATTTTGTATTTATTTTATGATAATTTTTTCATAAAATTTTCTCTGTTAAACAATTTGAACAGAACGACTTCTTTCAGCCTGATTTAGAAAAGTTATCCTACATTTTCCTTTTCTTTTACATTTCCTTGGTCATTGATATAGTCATCACATTTGAAGGAAATAATGAAAGAGTTATTGTGTATGTAAAGAGAGGATAAGTGAGTAACAAATCAAAAAATGGATCAGTTCAGCATTGGACTGAAAAAATTAAGTTAAAAATATATGTAGAGATTGAAAATGCATTTTTTTTGATTAAAGAAAAAGGTAAGTGTGTAACTTTATTGATAGCAAGATTAAGAAACATATAATATATTCGAAAAATGAATAATATAGCTAGGTACTAAAATCAATTAGATAATTTAAATATAATCATTAAAAATACTTCTCTTGATTGTTCCTTAAATCTCTGCTTGAATATGTCAAAAAATACGGGTCACTCTATCTTTCAAAGTAGTCCATATACCTCTCTGACTAGCTTTGCATTTTAGAAAATGTCCTTTTTACAAACTGTGCCTATATGTCTTCTACCCATTTAGTTTTCTTCTTGCTCCCCCTAAAGTCCAAGATTTATTCTACTAAGTACACTATATAAGATGAAAAGATGTATTTTATCTTTATATAGATCTGGACTACTTGATATATATTTGTATAACAAATATCTATATGAATATATATCTGTATCTATACTTATGTATACATAAATATACATATTTGAGAAAAACTCAAATAAAAACTGATAAATTATTGTGGAAGGAGAATAGCCTGAAGTTTAGGCATGAGGAGTTCAGCACCAGGGTCGGGGAATAGGCCGTGGGACAGCTTCTTCTCACCAGTACATGGTTTGGGGAAAATTATAGCCTGCTGTTTTTTCTGAAAAGATGCTAAAGATAGGAGAATCATGGTGGTACATGATTTGTTGTGAGGGACAGGTGGCAATAAATGTCAGTTGATTCCTCTTCCCTGTCCTTTAATTACTCAAAGATACAACCAGTTAAGAATCACTATCAACTTAAGTGACTCCCTGAATCAGCTAATGGCCGGTGAAACAAACGAGGGTGATCAATATTATGAACATTTAAAATGTCTCCCAGTTCATGTTCTGGCTTACTATACTTTTTCCTTTTTTGTACAAAAATTTCATTTATTTATTCTGTCCTCTAGAATATAAATAGATTTTGTGTGTATGTGTAATAAGCCAGTTTTTGCCTTGTTGTTCTATTTTCTGCTATTTACTATGCCTGAGGCATTTTACATTCTAGTGAAGAATTTTTTAGTAGGGGGCAAGTAAATTTTTTTCTTGTCTCTGTAAGTTACTTATTCATTTTAGATTGTTGTCTTAGTTCTTATTGCTCATTGCTTATAAAAAAGGCAAAAGGAGTTAATATTTCAACATATGAATTTTGGAGGAGACAATTCAGCCCACAGCAAAGGTTAAGGAAGCTAGTAATTTAGTTTTAAACCTTCAGAATCCTAAAGATCTGAAGACACAGGAATTTATACACACGGGGGCAATGTATGTACTTCCTGGTAGAAATTTCTATGTCTGGGAGGTATTTTGGCATCCTTATGACTCTAGTTTGGTTTTGTTCCAGGAGCACCGTGAGGATGTATTGGACATTATACCACACGGAGAAGCACCACACCCCATTCAGCTGATCTTTCTGTCATGGAAGTGGCTTGATAGCTCTAATTTTGAATTGATCACCTTAAACACCTCATGAGAAAATCAATTAAAATCATCTATTCCCCATGGCTCTGTGTGCTCATGACCCTGTGTGTTATGATCTAACGCACAACCACATAGGCACGGCTGTCTCTGTTCTCACAAACTGTGAAGTCAGTCTTAGTTAGTAGCATCTCTTTTTCCTGTCTGCCCTATTCTGCCTTCTGTCTCACATTGACCATTGAGGGTTCCTGCTCTCCTCCACATCATGTCTTTGTCAGAGCTAGAAGGCTCTGCCATTCTGAAGCCAGGTCCATTTACACACGACACTCAGGCTCTCTGGCATTTGATATTATTCTGTAGCTTAAACAAACATTTTCATCGTCTGTTTTCTTATGTGTATAATTTGGGTCGGTTTCTGTACGGACTTGAAAATCCATACACTTTATATAAGATGCCATTCCCTATAATTTCATCTTCACAAGGTTTAATCATCTCAGATCATCTAAAAGTCACACAAATGCTAAATTTTAGGTTTCTAATTCCTGGGTTTCTCTACTATATCACATCTCTCTTGGACTATTTATTAATGAATTTGTTAACATGTAGCCCTTTTGAGTTAATACAAAACCGTAGTGAGGAAAGATAATTTTTGTCAAGAAACCTAGAACTTGTATCAATCTATATAGGCTATACAATTCTCCTTTAAAGGATAGGAGTTTAAAAAAGTTTTTCTTTTTTTTTTAAATACATGTATTTTATTATTCTTCATTACATTATTTCACACCCCCCCCCACCCCTCCATGGTAAGACAGAATTGATTTACAGAAAAGAATACAGAAAACACCAAAGCTCCTGGTAGAGGGAGAGAATTCAAGTGGGGAGAGAGAAGCTCTCTCCGTTCCTCTCCTGGTCTTTCCCCGTCTCCT